>ML371105.1:0-54826 GCA_005239525.1 Nicotiana knightiana
AATGATATCTTCTTCTATTCTGAGTTTAGTACTGTACCTTTTATATACATCGTTCCATGTTGTAGCGGGGAATTCTCTTAGACTCTTCTTAAGTCGTCTCGTGGCTTCTGAACTTTAATCGTTCAGGTTGCTTGCAAATGCCATCGTTTCCCAATTATCAGACACCCTGGGTAACTGCATTCTTTCTCGTTGAAACCTGCCTACAAACTCGCGGAGTAGTTCCGTGTCTCCTTGTTTTATTTTGAATATGTCTTCCATTCTCTTCTCAACTTTTTGTGCACCAGAGTGTGCTTTTATAAATGAATNAATTCAATTTCTTGTTTCGTTAAGTCACTGCCTTTTACCCTATTAGTGAAAGAAGTCACATGGTCGCGTGCGTCAGTTGTTCCATCATATTTGGGAGCATCAGGAATTTTAAACTTCTTGGGTATAGGCAAGGGTGCCGCACTTGGCTTCCAAGGTTGTTGAGAATATCTATCAACATCGATGCCTTTGATGATATGTGGTACTCCAGGAATTCGTTCGATGTAATCGTTCTGCTCCTTCATCTGTTTCTGCATGGTTAGGAGTAAATTTTGTAATTCTGAGTTATTAGATATACTTGGTCTCGTTTCGAGAGATTCATTAGGAGTATCTTCTCTTCCTGAGTTTGCCAACCCAGATTGAGGATTTTCCATGGTGATGGTGTTATTGGTGGGTGGCGTCGCCGGTGTAGGTAATGCTGCCAGTAATCCTCTCGCAAATTCTTGCAAAGCTTGGCTCACATACTCTACAATCATTTGCTTTACACGATCTTGTTCCACAGTTTGATCATTATCACCATTGTTGTTATTGGATCTTTCTGGGGATTGTTCCCTCGAACCACGTGGGGTTCCTGAAGGTGATGGAACTGGGGTTCCACTCCTTTGCTGGTTGTTGTCGTTGGAGTTTGACATAATTCAGAGGATATCACTTGAAAAGTAAACAAAGATTATCAGATTCCCGGTAACAGAACCAACTTGTTTAACCAAAGAATTAGACCCTTTGACTAAAGCTTATTTTTAAGATGAATATGGGTTACTGATAATCAAGGTAATGGAGAAAAATGAATAATAGACAATATTGGAGAAATATAGAAAATTGAAGTTGATTGTATTCGAGAATCAGATGCCTTTACAAGTTGTATTCCCCTCCCTTATATAGGAGATTCTTATAATGTACGACTCTTGCTATGGTTACTCATTAATGGCTAATTATGACATTAATGAGGCGTTACAAAGGATAACAGTAATTGGGGTTCGGTTACATAATTTTTGAGTAATCAATTGTGGGTCCTTGAATCTACCCGTAGCTTTGTCTAGATTCATTCTGACCGTGCCTCTCTCCCGTTTTGATCAAGTTGAGTTTCCCGTGGCTGATAAGTTTGTGGGTTTACTGAACCGTGCCTCTTTGTACCGTACTCTTCAAAGAATCACATCCAACTGTCGTGTTTTCCTGTGTCCACGTGACTGGCTGAGTTGTCAAAAGCTGGCTTACGTGTGAAACTCTTTTTTTACCAATACAGCTGAGGCTGCCAAACCTTCAAAGCCGGAGGCGGTTGTCGAGACCCGACCTAGTGATGAGGAGGCCTCGAAGAAAGATTTGGGCAAAGTCCTTGAATCGCCCGAGGCCGAGATTTTCCCTCGACCATCAACAGACATAACGGAGGGGGCCGGTTTTGAGACCCCCTGGGCTGAACAGGGCACCCCGAGATACCCGCTCAGGGCTGTGACAGCAGGTCACTCTCCTTCTCTACCAGCCTTTTCCGAGGAGGCTATAAGATATGTTCAGGCTCTAAGGACCCTGACATACGCGGAGTCCCTAGTGAAGAGGATCCCTTTTGAGATTGCTTTACCAGGGTCTATGATTCCGCGGATCTCAATGATGCGTCCACCCTCTTCGAAGAGGCCCAACGCCTTTTATATCGAGTAAGTGCTAATCTCCATTGTTGCAATTTTATTTTTCCTTTTTCTTCCTTGAACCTAACTTATATCTTTCTTCTCATATAGGCTTTTACCAAGTCTCGGGACGACCTGAGCCAATGTGAAGCCGAGCTCCAGAGGACCTCGGAGGAGAGAAATGCATTAAAGTTCCTTTGCAGGCAAAAGGATGAAGAGCTCAGGGACCTTCGAGCAGACTTGGCCAAGGCTCGTAAGGAAGAGACCGAGCTGAGCAGGTAAATATACTTTTGAAAAAATATGGACTTGATCCAAGGTTGGAAGATAACACTTCGATGTCTCAGTTGCAGCAAAAAATTGAGAGGATCGAGCTGTTCTGGGGGAAGTCGATCAGGTTAAAGCTAACTGCCATCAGTGGAAGGAAGGCATGGACGCCTTGCTGCGAAGAAGGAGGTTGCCTTGGCCGAACTTTCATCGGCCGGAGTTCAACTTCGGAATGATGGGGTAAAAATTTTGGTCATGGCAAAAAGAATCGAAGAGCTCGAAACCAGACTTGCTGAGGCCCAAGCCGAGGTTGAAAAAGCGAAGGCCAAAGCTGACAAGTCAATAGCCATATACTTGGCTGATGCCGAGGCTGCTCAAACCCAGCTGAGGGAGGCCACCGATCGAGTGCGATGGAGTACTGATATGGCTAAGTGCCAATCTCGGAGGGAGACTCTCGAGGAAATTCATGCTCGAGGTTTTGACCTCTCCGAGGAGATAGCTCAAGCTAAGGAGCTCGAAGCCGATGCCAGGTTGTTTGCCTCCTCCGATGATGACAATGATGATGAAGGCAACCGAGGCAGGTTTGATAATGGCGAAGATCCCCAAGAAGAAGAAGCTTCCCCCGAGGAAGAAGTCGACCCCGAGCATAGTTAGGATTTTATTTTTCCTTTTTTTTTTTGTAAGACCTTCGTCGGTCTTTTGTACATAAACACATATATAAAGAAATCTTTCTTTTGATTTCCTTCTCAAATTTTGTCTTCAGACTTGCTTTGTGCCTTGTAGAAATTTTAGCACATTTTTATGCTTTAAACAATATGTTTGAGACTTTGGTTTATGACTTGATCGAGGCCATAATAATAATACTGCTTTTACAATCGAGTTCGAGTAAAACTTGAACCAAAAGCAATAGAACCCTTAGGTTTGTATTGAATAATAATGGATCCTCAATCTGTAGTCGAGTAGGTTTTTATTCGAACTCGAGGTAGTGGAGCCCTTAGGTTCGAATCGGGTGACAACGTGTTCTCGAACTCAAAGTGTATTGGCCCTTAGGCTCTTTGGATTGGGCCGATATGGCCGTAAAAGAATGGTTTTTCCCCTTTTCAGCTTATAGACTTTGTAAAATTTTGTTATGCCTTAGAATGTATTTTCTACCCACTGGGTTTTTTGAAGGTTCAATATTGGTCGAAACCCCTTTGCTTTTTGTGCCTTAGCACAATTTTGAATTTGAATAATTCGATACCTCTTAAGGTTTTTTCGAGGGCTGATATTATCGAAGCCCTTTGATTATTTTGCCGCGGGTAGCCTTTTTTAACCGGTTTTCAAAGAATTCGAAGGCCTGTTTTTGTTGCGGGACTTAGACATCTCCGAGCCGCGTTAATTTGGCCGTAGCCTTTGGGTATGCCTCTTGGGCTTATTTCCCGATAACACTTCCGAGAATGATGGCCTTGTCCTATAAATCGAGGAATGACTCTTTGAGATCTTATAGTTTAGATAATTCGAACATGTCTATTTTCGACGGCAGTCCCCGAGTAGGGGTCGATCGTTCGAGGTGTAGTTGCGTTTTGGCTTTTGAGCCATTTTTCATGGAAAATCATAAGTATGGAGCTTGTAAAGTAGAAAATTTTTGTTGAGGCACCAAATATTTGATAAGGAAAAATAATTCTTTGAATAATTCATACATGCGTACATGTTTTGCCCTTGGGGCTCGAATAATCTATATGGACACGGTTCATTCGATCCTACCGAGGCCCTTTTGACATGAAGTATTTTCCTTGAAAATAAAACATCTGAGGGTGATGTCCCCCAGTATTCGAGGTTGATTATAAGGAGACTTAGGATACTCTAAGTCAACACGAACAATAGTTGCCTCGTTAAAAACCTTGCCGGAAAACCCATTTGGGATAAAAACCGGTCGAAGGGAAAAAGAGCACAACGCGTGCTTTAGGGTCCTAATATCTTCACTCTCGATGATAACTCCGATATTTTGCTCGAATACCTGAAAATAAGTTAGCGTAAAACGTAAATGAAAAAGGAGAAGGTCATACCTTAACAGTAATATCTCTTGAGGAGTGAGATGTTCCAATTATTTGGTAGTCGCTCACCGTTTATCGTGCCCAGCTTATAAGATCCCTTTCCAATGAAATCGAGGACTTGATATGGTCCTTCCTAATTTGGGCCGAGTTTCCCTTTATTAGGATCTCGAGTGTTGATGGTGACTTTCCTTAGGACTAAGTCCCTGATTCTGAAGTGGCGAAGGTTGGTTCTGCGATTACAATATATCTCGATGGGTTGTTTTTGCACAACCATCTGAACGAGGGTAGCTTCTTGTTTTTTCATCCAATAGTTCGAGACTAGTATTCATAGCCGCGTGATTTGATTCTTCAGTTGTATGTCAAAATATGGCACTGGGTTCTCCGACTGGAATCAGGGCTTCAATTGCATATACTAAGGAGAACGGGGTTGCCCCCGTACTAGACTTCGATGTTGTTCGATATGCCCAAAGGTCTTCAGGTAGGATTTCTCTCCACTTTCCCTTGGCGCCGTTCAACCTTTTCATCAAATTCTGAATGATAGTTTTGTTCGTTGACTCGGCCTGTCCATTCTCACTTGGATGATACGGTGTCGATAAAATCCTTTTTATTTTATGCTCTTCGACAAACTGTGTTACTTTGCTGCCGATGAATTGCTTTCTGTTGTCGCATACAATTTCGGGAGGTATCCCGAATCGGCATATGATGTGATCCCATATGAAGTCTATAACTTCTTTTCTCTGACTTTCTCGAAGTCCTGTGCTTCAACCCATTTACAGAAATAATCATTCATAAGCAAAATGAATTTAGCTTTACCTGGGGCCGATGGCAGAGGGCCAACGATATTCATCCCCCATTTCATAAATGGCCACGGGGATAGGACCGAGTGAAGTTGTTCTCCGGGGCGGTGGATCATTGGTGCATACCTTTGGCACTTATCACATTTTTGAACAAACTCCTTAGTGTCCTTTTTCATACTATCCCGATAGTATCCTGCTCTGATGATTTTGTGAACTAGTGATTCGGCACCAGAGTGTTTCCCACAAGTACCTTCGTGAATTTCTCGTAGGACATAATCGGTGTCTCCTGGTCCCAAGCATACCGCTAACAGTCAGTCGAACGTCCTTCTGTACAATATTCCATCTTCGGTCAGTATGAACCGAGCATCTTTTCAAGTACTCGATATATTTATTCCTGCAATCCCAAGTTAAGCTTGTGGAGTTTATCTCAGTGTGACCTTCTTCGATCACGGATCTTAAGAGTTGAATGACAGTCCCCGAGCTGATTTCGTCGTCCTCGACTGATGATCCCAAATTCGCAAGAGCATCGACTTCATTGTTCTTCTATTGAGGTACATGATGCAAAGTCCATTCTTTAAAACAGTGCAAAGTCACACGCAGCTTGTCCAAAGACCTTTGCATTCTATCGTCTCGGACCTTGAAGGTCTTGTTTACTTGGTTTACTACCAGCAGGGAGTCGCATTTGGCTTCAATGACTTCCGCACCCAAGCTTTTAGCTAGTTCGAGACCTGCAATCATGGCCTCGTACTCAACCTCATTGTTAGTCAACTTAGAAGTTCTGATGGATTGTCTAATAGTATTTCCCATGGGCAGCTTCAAAACGATGCCTAACCCATACCCCTCACATTCGAAGCGCCATCTATGAAAAGGGTCCACACCCCCGATGATGTACCCGATTCCAATAGAAGTTCCTTTTCAACTTCGGGTACGAGGGTCGACATGAAGTCGACCATGAAGTTTGCCAAAATTTAAGACTTGATGGCTGTTCGAGGTTGATCCTGAAAGCACATTTCTCAGGATTGAGCTTCATGTTGTATTTTCTCAGTATCTTGAATGTTTCCTTCAAATGTGTCAAATGGTCCTCTGCGCGCAGGGACTTAACTAGCATTTTATCAATATATACTTCCATTGACGTACCTATTTGTTCTTCTAACATTTTATTTACTAGGCGTTTGTAAGTAACTCCTGCATTTTTTAGCGCAAAGGGCATTACGTTACAACAATATGTTCCATACTTGGTGATAAATGAAGTATTTTCTTGGTCTTCCGGGTTCATTTAAATTTGAATGTATCCAGAATAGGTGTCGAGAAAATAAAGGATCTTGTGGCCTGCCGTGACATCGATCATACGATCGATGTTAGGCAATGGAAAATAATCTTTGGGACATGCTTTGTTCAAATCCTTATAATCTACACACATCCTAAGTTTATTCCCTTTCTTAGGGACTACGACTACATTGGCTAACAATTTGGGATATTTTACCTCCCGAATGGATCCTATTTTGAGAAGTTTAGTGACCTCGTCCTTAATGAATCATGTTTACCTCAGACTGGGGCCTTCTCTTTTGTTTCACTGGCCTGAAATTTGGGTCCAGACTCAATCGATGCGTTGTTATCTCTGGTGCGATCCCTCTCATGTCTAAATGGAACCAAGCAAAACAATCCATGTTGTCAATAAGAAATTTAATAAGTTTTTTCCTGAGTTAGGGGGTTTCCCCCATTCCCAGGTATACCTTTTGCTCGGGCAGGTACTCGATCAATATAACTTGTTACAGCTCTTCGACAGTTGATTTGGTAGCGTCAGAATCTTCGGGAAAAACAAAAGTTTGAGGAGTAAAATAATCTTCTTCTTCTTCTTCCTGCTTCCCTGATTCGGTCGATGTTGGTGGCTATGATTGCTATTTGGCTTCCTTTTTATCTTTGATGTCCGATCCTTTCGATGTTGGTAGTGCCATTATCGGTATTACCTCATCGACCGTGAACATCTCCTTTACAGCATGTTGTTCCCCATATACTATTTTCACTTCGTCCGACGTCGGGAATTTCATCATTTGGTGGAGAGTCGAAGGGATTGCCCTCATATTGTGAATCTAGGGCCTCCCGAGTAGGGCGTTGTACCTCATGTCGCCCTCGATTACGTGGAGCTTGGTATCTTGGATAGTTCCAGACATGTTCTTTGGTAGGATGATCTCTCATTTATTTTTTTCGCTGTCCATATTGAAACCGTTCAAGACCCGGGTTGCGGGCACGATTTGATCATGTAGGCTAAGTGTTTACACGTCCCTTGATCGGATGATATTCGCCGAGCTACCTGGATCCACTAAAACATGCTTAACTTTAACTTTATTTAATAAGATAGAAATTACCAGAGTGTCGTTGTGAGGTTGAGAAATTCCTTATGCTTCCTCGTCATTGAATGATAAGGTGCCTTCTGGCACATAATCTCGGGTCCATTTTTCCCTAATAATTGACACCTTAGTGCATTTGAATATGGGTTCCTGCGGAATATCGATCCCGCCGATGATAATATGAATTACATTATGTGGCTCCTCATGTTCATTTTTCCTGTTGGCGTCTCTTTCTCTGAAATGACTCTTGGCTCGATCACTTAGGAATTCTCGAAGGTGGCCCTTGTTTAATAGACGGGCTACCTCCTCCCTTAATTTCCTGCAATCTTCGGTCCTGTGACCATGTGTGCCATGATATTTACACATCAAATTGGGTTTCTTTGGGAAGGATCGGTTTGTATAGGTCTGGTCTATCTAGTATCTTTTATTCTTCCTATTGCCAATACAATGCCCGATGCGTCGATGCTAAAATTATATTCCAACAATCGAGGTGACTCTATAGGATCGGCATACTTGTCAAAACCACTTTTACTCATAAGTCCCCGAGAATTCTGCCCTTGATCACTTCTTAGTTCATTCCTGGCGGAATTGTGTCCTGGGCCACTGTTCCTGCGATTTTCTATGTACGGCTGATATCGGTCTTTGTTCGATCGAGGCTCCCGATCGACGTCCCTCTGATTTTTAGCTGCGGACCTGTTTGGATACACTGAATCGGAAGGAGATCCTACTTGGTCATCCTCGACCCTGATCTTCGATTGGCACCGATTATGTACATCGGCCCAAGTTACCACTGGGTATTCGATCAAATTTTGCTTCAGTTGACGCGATGTTATCGAATTCCAGTCATTCAACCCCTGGGTGAAAGCTTTAACGGCCCAATCATGTGTGGCCGGTTGCAAATCCATGTGTTCCATTGGAAATCGGGATATGAACTCCCTGAGCATCTCATTATCCTTCTGTTTCACTTTGAAAAGGTCTGATTTCCTTGTCGCAACCTTTATAGCCCCCGCATGTACTTTTACGCAAGAGTCTGATATCATGGCAAATGAGTCAATAAAATTTGGCGGTAGATTGTGGTACCAAATCATTGCTCCATTTGATAGGGTCTCCCCGAACTTCTTCAATAAAACAGATTCGATCTCATCATCTTCCAAATCGTTACCCTTGATGGCGCATGTGTAGGAGGTGACATGCTCATTGGGATCGGTAGTCCCATTGTATTTAGGTATATCCGGCATGCAAAACTTCTTTGGAATGAGTTTCGGAGCCGCACTCGGGAGTTGTATGTTTCCACTTTTTTATCATTCGCTTCGATTTTCTTCTCTCCTGACTCAATTCTTTTGGTGAGCTCCTCGAGTATTTTTATTATTGTAGGATCGGGTCCCTGATTCATTACCATTCGACCTCTCTGGCACTGGCTCGGTATGATGGATGGCTTCTGGTTCGACCCCACTCGGAGTCCTATGTTGATTTTGTAGTTGAGCAATAGCGGCTTGCTGAGCCTGTAGCATTTCGAATATCACCTGGAGACTAACTCCTCCGTCTCCTATGTCCTATGTACATTGGCCACCAGATCGACCTTCTCTACGTACGCTCCTATCAGGGTCTGCGCCTAGGTCCGCATTTAAAGCAATGTGCAAACTGACATCGACTAGGTTGGCAATTGATTCTCCCATGAGGTTAGCCTGTGGTTCCTCGACTCATGGATCAATTACATTGTCGTTTTCCCCGTGAAACTCGAGGCCATTGTCACCATGCGTGGGTGCGTTTTGTGGGTTTGACATGTTTTAACCTGAAAGCAAAGATACTTGACAAGAACAAGAGTAAAATAGTGTGTGTTATCAGAATCAGTACCGAATAATCACTATTATACTTAGCCCCACGGTGGGTGCCAGACTGTTTACTCTAAAATTCGGATAACGATTAAACTTATATTGTGGTTTTAAGGATATGTTATTTCGTCCAATACCAATTGATAAACAAGAAAATAAATGGATGAATTAGACGACAAAATAAATCAAACCAGTATGTAAGCAAAGCCTCGACCTCGATTTGGAATAGTCTCGAGGTGGAATAGTACGAACAGTAAATGATAAAGCAACTCTGGTAAACAATAAGTGAAATGACAAGAAAGTAATGATTTTATATGTTTTTATCAGCGAACAATGATACCTACAAATGAATGGAATTCCTCTTTATATAATAGAGGAGTCCTAAATAAGGTACACTTCTAATTATAGTAGGTAATCATACTAACAACTGAGTAACCGCCATAGATAGATCCGTCCCGAGATTTACACCACGATCCTCGACCAATCGCGGATATCTCACCCTTTCCGTTATAAAGCTATGATGATGTTATTCGGAGTCTGTCCCTTTCTGGCCTCGATTGATGTCGACCTCGATCTGAAAATAGGCTTCGATTTTGGACTCGATGTGCTAGCTCTTTGACGTATCATTCCTATCTCGACTGAATAGTAAAATCAGATAGTCCCGATTTCTACCGTACACACATTCTATCAGGAATATTGTTGTATATATCGTTTAACTTATCACTTAGCAAGTATTATATGTTTGTCAATTAATTACTTTTACATTAGTTACTTGAAAACTTATCTTATGGACATTTATTATGTTCACAATTGTATTTGGTTATTAAATTTGAAGTAGGAAAATAAAGATAAATTTACTGGAAAAAGCAGCCAGATCCGTTATCTTCTAAAGTAAACTTCAGACACAAGTCACCCCACCCGACATCACACCCCAGCACATATACACAAAAAAATACACATAAAACGAAACAAGACATTTCCACCAACCAATACTTGCTATAAAATTAATAATTTCCACAACAAACATCACCTCTCTCTTTTCTATATATTTCAACACATAGCCGCCCTCCAACTCCTTTCCTTTTATTTTCTAACCATAACTGCAACTACAAGAGCTTTTCGAGATGTTGAAAAGGATTAAAAACACAACAATATTAGTCTCGCTACTTTTTCTTCTCGTCTTCGTGGCCGATGATCACCATGCAAATGCAGCAAAGAACTCACAAGTTTTTAATGTTAAACCCTTGCCTAATTCCCATAATAATTCTCCTCATACATCATTTTCTCAGTCTTTGCCAAAAGGAATCCCTATTCCACCTTCTGCTCCTTCCAAAAGGCACAATGGTATCAACCTCTAAACCTTCCAACAGCGCGCGTGCCATGAGAGAAATTGAAGGGAAAATTAAGTAGCTAGGAGGAAAAAAGATAAGATTTCCCTTCAAGTTTCTTCAGTTGTACATGGTTCACTAGTGAGTATACATTTATATTATATTTATTTTTTTTATCTTTCTTCTTTTTACCCTAACGCCATTTTGTGGACTTACTTCTAAGTTTTGTAAATTAAGAGAGACCCATATTTCTAGAACCCATTGATTTTCTTGGTTCGGGTTCTTTATATATATATATATATATATATAGTTAAAATCTAGATCAATTTCCACCATTGTATGGGTATGGAATGATTAATTCCAATAAACAGCAGAATTTATTACCTTTGGCTATAATTTATATGTGGTTCAGTTCTCTCATGCATGAAGTTTTATTTTTCAATTTTGTTTTTTAAATTATTTTGCTCGTAAGAGTACTTCACTTCTTTTTGTTATGTCTAATTTCCTCCTCTTTCTTTAAATATTTCAAATTGTGACATGAAAATTTAGTAACACAAGTCATCAGCACAAGATGTCTCAAACAAGAAGGAAAGAGAACCCAACTACTATTTGACTTCTTCTTTAACAAAAGAAGAAGAAGTCATGAAAAGCGTTGCTTTTTCTTGGTGTGTGTATGTGGGTGGGGGTGGGGGTGGGGGTGGGCGGAGGGTGGTGGTAGAAGAAAGGGTCCAAAAAAATGATCATGTTAATAAGAAAATAAAATGAAATAATACCGGTTTGGAAACTATGATTAAAAAATGCCTTATTCCATGAGTCAATATCTATTCGACGGAACTCCAAAAATAACAAAACTTTAGTAGAAAATCCCTTTATATTTAATTTTGGCATTTCAAGTTACATCATGCTACGGGTGGTTGTATGAGCAGCTATTGAAGTTGTACCTTTTGCGTGAAATTAGCCTGTTTAGTCCATTGGCTTTAATAATCTTAATTATTTCATAATTGTTCTGCTTTTAAATACCTTATTGTCAAAGGTCGTTCAATAAAAAAAAACAGAATGTCAAAGGTCGTTCAATAAAAATTGAAAATTGGTTTTAGGAAGACAGAAAGTTTTCAAGATGGTTGGTACATAGGTAGTACGTACATACATAGTTAATTTAATATCTTGCTCGCGTAAAAAACTTCTGTTGAAAAGTGCAATGTAGACTTTGAAGCTGAAATTAATCTAATTAACAAATCATAATGCATGGATCGAACAAATTTATAGTTTGTTTGATCAATCTTCTAAAATTAGATTATTTTAAAAGTATTTAAAAAAAAAAAAATAGTTTTAGTGAGAAGTGATGTTTTATATTTCAATATCACACAAGAGGGGTGATTTGTGTGTTGTCCAATTTTTTGCGTGCAATGATTAGAGAAGGACATGGTTCTTCTATGTGTTCCTTATACTACTGTTGCGGAATAATAAATGTAGAAAGTAAAGAACACAAGAATTTTACGTGAAAAATACCCGACCAAAAAGGTGAAAAAACCACGACCTACTATCCAGTAAGATTTTTCCAAACACTTCACTGCAACTCTGAGCCAACAACAAAGTTTACAAACTCTTGCAAACCTAAGGATTACATCTAACCCTTGTAGCAACCAGCCACAGGCTGTTGTGACTGCTTCAAGTTAACTCTAACTTGAACAAAAAACCTCGAGTTTACAACATCTTGCAAACCTAAGGATTAGCTCTAACCCTTTTAGCAACACGCCGCAGGCTGTTGGGACAGCTTCAAGTTAACTCTAACTTGAACAATACAACTCAAGTACCTAGTACAATTTACTTCTAAGAAAGCTGAAAGGTACAACTAAAACTGCATATTACACTTTGAACTAGAAGTAAAGACAACACATAAAACTCTTTATTTAACTAGTTCTTCAATCTGGTTCATGTAGCTTCAGGATCACACTCTTGAATCTCACAGGAATTGCTCACAAAATGCCTTGTTATTTTACTCTCAATTTATGCTTTCACTTTTGTATGTGCGTCACATGTAAAAGAGAACACAACTGATATATATAGAGTTAGGAAATAAAGATTAACTAGAGTTTTAATGCTTTAATCTTCCTTGGTGGAAGAGTTCTAGTTAACTTCAACTTCTAACTCTTTTCTTATTTTGGATATAGTTCTCTTCAAGTAAGGAGTACCGCTCCTTATCAAATATGCAACATTTTCGTTCAGGGATTATTAGAAATAACCACTTGTACTTATATCTTTCACGTGCATGACTTTTACTTGATTCTGTCTGTAATTTTTGTACACTGTCCATGGATCTGGTTTATGCATGTGTTTCTTTTTCAATAATCAAAATCAAAACTGCTCAAGTCAATAAATTTTTCCTTTTTTATGATGACAAACTCTGTGCTTTTCAAAATCATGGAACCTGTTTCAGCTCAGCTCAACATCAACCACAATGTCAGAAAACTTTCCATTTAAAATCACAAATCATCAAGGATCAGGTTCATTAGGTTATAAACATCACTGTACAAAGCAAAAACACAACATATCTTCCTCTTTTGGCATCATCAAAAAGTTGCATAATTAAGTTAAGTAACCAGATTTTAACAGATATTTCTTATGGCCATCGGGGCAACTTCAAATGCAGTCATGGATCCAATTTTCTCCTTTTCAATCTAAGGATATTAGCCATCTAAGAAATATCAACAAACAATTAGAGCAAAAGCAGTGAATTTCATTGATTGATAAGATTCTACCAGAAGGCATAAGAAGAAATAAAAATATAGAACCATGAGCCAAAAATAGAGAAATCTTTGTTGGGTCACTAGTTACAACTGGGTTAGAAAGGATTTAGGACTGGGAAGGACTAGGTTCTTGGTTCTTGGCTTGAATCAGCTTCAATATATCTTGAAAAATACCATCATTCTTCTCCTTCTACTTCGCAAGCTCACACTTGAGAGAGTCTCTCTCAGCCTCTACTTCAGCCAATTGTTTCTTCAGCCTTTAAATCTCAGTATCCTTAGCCATTTTCTTCTACTATTTGAGCCTTCTTGCTCCTTTTGGCAGACCCATATCTTTTACACACAATTGAGCTCTCAGCCTCATCCTCAGCCTCTATTTCTAGAGAATTCTTTTGAGAAGTCTTTCTTTTTTTGGCACTAGGTGTGGGTACTTCCACATCCTCATATTCATCTTCAAGAACCAGGTTCATCTCCTAAATCTGGACTACTCTACTTGGCTTACCAAACTTTTTTTCTTCCTTTCCAAGTGACTTTCTTGGCACTCTCAGCTAAGGCCCTTTTTACACTAGCCTCGCACTTCTTCCTCTGGTTCCTTGTAATTCTTCCTCTTGTGGGAGGATTTGCTACAGAATAGAAGGAGCACTCTTTCTCTTAGTGTCACATATGCCCTTTCCGGCAGTCTTTCCAACTTTGCTCTTCTTCTTTTGATATCTGATAGCTTTTGCAGCAGATCGGACTCTTGTCTATTTTAGCAAGAGAAGAAACTGGTTCATGAAACCACTTTCTTAATCTAACCAGCCCATCAACTGCACTTCTATCACCAGAACCATCACCTATCTCCTATGATTCTATCCCAATAATTTCATTCAGAGTCTCCTCATTTCACTAGTTTTTTCATTCCAGACCATCATTGCACCTCTCTTCTCATGTAATTCATAACAAATGGGTGAATCAAATCCAGCCACTTATTCTTCCACCCTTCCCCTCGGATCAGCCTCAACACACTCGCTCTCTTTTTATTTTTTCTTTTTATTTTACCACCAATATCTTCAGTAAAAATATTTTCCTTTTCAATACTAGTTATAAACCCAAACAGAACTAGACGATTCTCAATATCTTTTGCAATTTCATAACCAAACTCATAGGTGGGAAACTTAGAGGTTACCTGTTCAGTTTCAGAAGAAACTGGTTCTTCCCCCTCAGTCACAAACAGGAAAGAATCATCAGAATTGTGGTTCTTATGGTTTGGGTGGTTGAAAGTGTGGGTGAAGGTTCTTTGGGTGGTGAGGAAGGCTTTTCAGAGTTTTTGGGAAAGGTTGAGTGTACAACGACACCTTTTTTATCTTTAGAAGTCTAATCACATTGGAAGTACGTTGGACTCTTCCCCAAAATATTTCAGCAATTATGGCGCGTGGTACTCTTGGTGAAACTGGGTCATTCGTAACTAATTAGTTCAAAAGTAGTTTGGGATGAAGTGGGACTCTTTTCAGTTCATGATCCATATGCATTTATTTCAAATTATGTGGAGTGTAGAATACATACCTTATAAGCTCAACGAACCAGGTTCTTCATTGAAAGTTCTCTTGTGTAAGACTGATATTTTTCAAGAAACTAAGAGTAATATCATTAGTCATCAATGAGACATTTTAGCACATGTCACAAAAGTATACTAATAAAAGCATGAGACTGAGCAATATCTAATCTAATTATTCAAAAAAATCACAAATTATCTTGTCATACACCTTTTCTACCCGCAAATAATATTATGCGTGGTGTATTGTTGTGGGTTAAAGGGGTTCTCCAATTAAAGTGACAAAATTGAGTAGGGATTATTTTATTTACAGAGTTGCCACTTGGAATTGATTTTGTTGGTATTTCAAGTCACCTTTTATTTGAATCCCTAGTCAAAAGAAGGTTTGACTCTATTTTTATTGGTCCGCCAAAATAAAAGATCGGGTAAGAAATTCTATTGACTAGGGAGAAGGTGTAAGGCACTCCCCGAATCCCTTGGTTCTATCACGGTCACTTTTATTGATTAAATTTGGCTTGAATTATTATTGGATAGAGCGTGTTTTATTTTCCTTAAATTACTATTGTCTAGTGACGCATGATAATTAATTGAATTTTATTAATTTTAGCCTAAGAGCGTGTAAGCATACAAGGTCTTTATTTGATGATGTGCATTTAACCAAGGAACGAGTATGAACACATGGTTGAACACAGTTTCTTATTAGCAAGTCAAGGAGCAGGAGTGCACTCATGACCATTTATTAATTGATATTGACCAAGGATCATGCAAGAACACATGGCCAACTTTTGAAGACACGCCTAAAATTGACTTTTAAAGACGCGCCTAAAATTGCCTAGCATAATTTTCAAGACCTGGGATCATAAGTGTATGAGCTACTAGTAGAATATAAAAAACAAATACTACACTACTGTATGAAGTGAAATAGATAGAAAGTAAAAGCAAAAGGAAGACTTCAGCTGCTGCAGAACGGGCTCGGAAAGCAGCTCATCGCCAAGTCTCGTGGAAATCAAGGATGCGCGTCGGGCTGATAACCAGATACACATGCCTCAGATCCTGCAAGATTAGTGAAGAAGTGTAGCATGAGTACATAAACAACATGTACCCAGTAAGTATCTAGTCTAACCTCGAAGAAGTTGTCACGACGGGTCGCCTTCGATACTTACTGCAGGCTAACAATAAAATACCGAAATTATAATTAAGCACGAGATATATAAATACAACTGAAAATTCAATAACGAGAAATAAATAAATAATTCTTTCGCTAATAGTAAAATCGCAAATTAATTTTCATCATTTAACAAATTAATCTCTCAAGCCAATGAAACAATATCAATTATAATTGGGCCCCAAGAATTATTACGCACGAATTATGCCGAGGTCGTACGAACCGGTCTAAAATACAAATATATAAACGGTGTGCTGCCGAGGGTCGTACGACACGAACCATATATGCATCTATTCTACTGCCAAGGCATTCGGCCCGCTCCACAAGAAGAGAAAATACTTTATAAACAACTGATTCAAAGATTATTAAGATGCTAATATTCAAAGAAGCACCAATTCTTATTTACAGTTAAGTAACCCGTCCAGAACTCCAGTAAATAAAATTTCGCCTTTTACAATTCCTCTATCAAGTCCCAATATGATTTAAGCACTTAAATTAGTAAGTAGGGTACAAACATCGCAAGTATAACTTGATTTGGGTCCTAAACTACCCGGACATAAGCATAATGAGTAGCTACGCACGGACTCTCATCATGTCACGACCCAAAATCCCTAAGGTCGTGATGGCGCCGGACATCAAGGTCAGGCAAGCCAAAACATTAATTAATTGAAATAATTTTATGTTTCAAAACATTTATGAAAACACTTCCTTTCACTTCATTACATAATAACCAAATAAGAGTCTGTTAATTAAAACAATGGTTTAAAGATTTCACTTAGGAAATTATATCCCAATACATATCCCAGAACTTGGTGTCACAAGTACATGAGCAATTTTTAAGAATTCAACAATCATTACAAGCCTGTCTGAAATACAACTGGACAAGGAAATTTAAATGAAATAGATACAGTACGAAGGAGACTCTGTCAGTTGCGGATCGGCTCCAGATGATGAAGCTCGCCTAAGTCTCCAAATCCTCTGTCATTCAATTGACAACCTAATATTCCAGGCCCGTGATCAGGCAAAATCATAGCAACTATGCAGTAAATTTCATGCGCAAGCAAATGCGGAGAGTCGAACGACGCGAACCAACAATAATAAACTGTGCACTGCCGAGGGTCGAATGGCTCGAACCATAGATGCATCTATTTTTCCCGCTCGCGAATCAATCATGTGACGCGGTCAACATAAAACAATAAGGCTAGCCTGCTCGCGAATCACACCTGCGACTCAGGTGCTCATATGTACACATACTCACATAATACATCCTTATTATTATCAAGAAGCGATTTTTCTCAGGAAAGTGGTAAAAATCCTTTTTAAAAGAACATGAAATATAGTTTTGAAATCATTTGTCTTTGAAACTCATTTGTCAAGTTTAATGATACTCCACGATATAACCCAGTCCAGGTACACAAATCTCCACAGAGGAATCAATTCTCTTCCTAGAAGATTAACAATATGAACTCTAGTTTTCTTTTAGATATTCAATTACGTTTTCGATTATATTGGCAGTTTAATATTACAGGCAGGATTACAGGTACACACATAAGGCATACTAGTGGATCCTAGACTACCCGGACATGGCATAATAGTAGCTACGTACGGACTCCCATCACCTCGTGCGTACGTAGACCCCGAAGATAATAGCATATACTGAATTTACTCACCTAGGGGGACGATTCTCCCTCATAAAGTTAGAAAGGAGACTTACCTCGCTCCGAAATTCCAATACCGGCTTCTAAGTCCCTCCGATGACTCCAACGGACGCACAACGCTCCGAAACTACCACATAATGGCAAAGCAATGTAAATTCATCCTAATTCTCACAACAATTTCAGATTATATACTTTCCCAACCCCGCTCGGAGAAAGACCAAAATGCCCTCGGGCCCACGTGCCCGGAAATCCGAAATTCTCGAAGATACATTCTACCCATAGCCCTACTAGTTCAATCATGCAATTTACTCTACATTCCATACTCAAATTCGTAGTTAAATTCCAAATTTATATTTTCTAGGTTTTTCTTCAAAAACCCCAATTCTTCCCACAAGTTTCCATATCAAATTTATGTAATGATCTTGTATTTAACTTGGAAATGAGAAGGGATCACTTACCTCTTGATGTCCTCTTCGCACCTGCGATTCCGCAGGTGCGACCAATCTTCCGCACCTACGGCCTCCTCAGCTCCAGCCCCAATCTCGCACCAGCGGCGCCCTTAGCCGCACCTGCGGCTCCACACCTGCAGTCAAAGCCTCGTAGGTGCGATTACACCAGATGACAGCAAGCTTCATCCCTTTTTTCAATTTCAACTTTGATCCGTCAATCACCCGGAATCAACCCAGGGCCCCCCGAGACCCCGTCCAATCACACCAACCTGTCCCAAAACATTACACGGACTTGCTCGAGCCCTCAAATCACATCAAACAATGCCGAAATCACGAATCACACTCAAATCCAATTCTTAAAGAACTTAGAATTTCAAACTTCTACATCTGACGCCGAAACCTATCAAATCACACCCGATTGACCTCAAATTTTGCACACAAGTCATATTCAACATTACGGACCTGCTCCAACTTCCGGAATCGCATTCCGATCTCGATATCAAAACTTCCACTTCCGGTCGGATTTCTCAAAAACCTTCAAATTTCTATCTTTAGCCAAATGACCCAAAATGACCTACGGACATCCAAATTCACTTCCGATCGCGCTCCCAATTCCACAATCACCATATGGAGCTATTCCCAAACTCGGAATCCCAAATGGACATCAACCTCACTGATATGCACTTCAAGCCCAAATTCATGAAATCCTTCTAAAATGCTAACTTTCACAATATATGCTGAAGCGCTTCCGGGTTATCCAAACCTCGATCCGGACATGCACCCAAGTTCGAAATCATCATACGAACCTGCTGGAACCTTCAAATCTTGATTCGGAGGTCGTTTACTCAAAATTCCAATCTTATGTGATTTCTCCAACTTAAGGCTTCTGAAATGAGAATTTTCTTTCCAAATTAATTCTAAACTTCCTGGAATTCAATTCCGACCACGTACACGGGGCATAATACCTGAACCGAAGCTGCTCATGACTTCAAACCGCTGAACGACGCGCTAGAGCTCAAAATGACCGGTTGGGTCGTCACATTCTCCCCCACTTAAATCGACGTTCGTCCTCGAACGTGCCAAGAACTGCTCTAGAGTTACCTGAAATCACTGTTTAACACCTCGAGCACCTGCCCGTGCTACCACAACCCAGTTGAGCACATTAGCTTGATCACACCTGAAGATTTCTTCTCTTATCCATACAATAAGCTCAGAATTCATTCACACACCTGAAATTTCTCTGCCAGGCCTAGTTCCAACATATAAACACCGTATCAACTACCACACGATATACCAGAACATGACCACATACCTTTGCTGAATCAGCACCATGCACCGTATAACTCATCATCTGACCACGATGACACTCCTTGAACCTTAATAGCCAAAATTCCACGAATTTGATGCTCCCAATGCAACTCATGATATATATATACATACATCCTGCTATAATGCGGGCGATACCACCACAACGGAGGAAATGCGCAGAAATTCATACTCAACTGTAGAGTTAACAAATCCTTGAATACCTCATCTTGAATAGAATCATCACTTCATTATGAACCTGAATAATGGTATTTGTTCTTTAATATACACTTGGCATAGCCTCATCGCACTGATCCCTGATCCGATAATCTCGTCTCACCCAGTACTAACTGCTCAGACAACAAACCACCCCAACATGACCAACAGCCTCACATGATACCACATCGCGCCAATAGGCCATCACTCGAACATGATAATAAGAAACGACTCAGGATGGAACTATTCAGTTCACGCAACTAATACGAATTCTTACCAGAAAATAGGAAATAAAACACAAGAAAATAAATACATATTAACCCTTCTCATCATCACACTGTTGCGGCGTGCAACCCGATCCGAATAACATACCCGTGGTGACGTGCCACCCGATCCACACATAAAATTTACATAAGAAGATATATATACGGAGCTGATTCGCTCACTATTACAATTTACTGAATATCGATCATAAGCACGCTAAGTGCATTATACCATCCCCGGGAGACTGATAAAGCCGTATGCAACAAAACTCAAGCACAACTGAGGTGCGATATATATATATACACTCTGGATCTCAAGAGCTATCCTGCTCACATAACATCCCCACTACGCGGGACCTCAACACATAAGAAATTACCAAAGCCGTTTCACAACTCACATGGCACAATCACAATAACACATGAATTTGACAAAGACGGAACAACACCCGCTGTTCTAATACCTTTCCATGAAAAGCGCTCTACTGAAAGGAACATGCCTGGCTCATACGGAGCCCATAATCATATTTAAATCCATCCACAAACATCGAGCCACCTTGCTCGCACCAACTAAGCTAATAGCTTTTGTCTGGGTCCATATTAACCCACCTTCTCTCATAATACACGAGAACAACCATCATCACCGGGACTAACACCCCATAATCCGTAATCAACTGAACCGAACGCCTTCCAGGCCTAAATTCTCAATTAAGCAATATTGCACTTCTTTATACTCAGTCCAAATCTGAAATCCACCAAGTGACTACATGTCACACTTTATACAATCTTTTCGCGGTCATGCTTCCAGGACCTNTCTCTTTTATCGAATATCAATCTCAGGTGACACTGAAGATAACACCAGCTTACTTTGAACTTCCAAATCACTTTGTCTTGCTCTTCCGAGCTCATGACATCCTTATAAATATCGGACCTAAATCTCGATTCTTACTCCCAGTTACATACTGCTTCCCGCACCTAACATACCAACATGAGGTAGCGCAAGAATTCCATCATAACTTCTGAACCACCAATAGGGTGAACACTTCATCATATAGAAACTTTTTACTTGACTCAATTCAAGAGTACCATCTCAACACACGAGTGAATTCCCATTATCACCCAATCATGCAAATCCTTAAGTAGTAGTCTATACCACCATAACCCTTCTGGGGTCCGCCTACACCTGACAGGCCATAGCACTCAAATGCTCCCACATGAGATCCGTTACAATGGCCGACAAAGCCCCGCACACACCGGCACAAACCACATGCATAACTAAATCACATCAAAGGAACCGATCACTGCCGCAAATGTGCCATTTCAACCATGGCTAATAAATCTATCTTCTTTTAATCATCTTCAATTGCCTCAGGAATAATAACAACTTCCTTCAACCCATAGCAACTCAACCCTCTCTCATCCCGAGTGACCTTGATTCACGAGACTATGCTTCCTAGATCCCGCAACCCGTCTCATACCCTTTTGATAATCCTTCTACAATCCGGAGTTTATTTCTCTCACTCCTCCGATATTATCCTGCATGCTAAAACACATCATAGAACATTCCACCCCATCCTTCTTTTTCTCAGAAAGTACTCTGCAAAAGCTCGACTCTCGATCATACTGCTGCCTGAACCCTTAACGATGCATTATTAACTTTTGAACTCACTAGAACCGTGATTGAGAGTCACCCACTCTGACTGGCCCCGAATACAATCAACTCCAAGGCTCTCCTAGCACAGGAACACCCCTTTCAAGGAAACACGTGACTGAGTCACTATCCTTACAACTCGCCCATGCCTTAAGCCTAAATCCTGAATCTTCCAAAGCTAACCCTGGACCGACAGGGCCAAATTTTGCACATATTCATCAAACCCCACGCACAATAACCATTTTACTCCTTTCCCTGAGCTGAAATAACTTGCCAACACGCCGACAATCCGCGACCCTATGCGAAGACAACCCTACGACCCAACTGCAGATGGTGGGACTCCCCACTTAGCTCGAAGCTACTTCTTGCACCACTCTAGACCCCGTCGAGATCCTTTCTCCCTTGATAACACGATGTTGCTCAACCCATCCGTCCAATTCTTCCAAATTCTCTTGCTAGCGCTCCCTAAATACTCAGATCCTCTAGCATCCTTCACAGATTTTTCCTCCTACCGACTAGCCACTAGAACCCCTCGCAGAAACCTGCCAACCCCGCCATTGCTAACCTATTCACAGAAGAAAACCCACCTATGGAAATCACCCGCGGACACCTTCCAACGATGCTGAAATGCACGCTCTCTGCGACTTCAATACCCCATCCTACGCCCTGCTTCGTTTACCAACTTTACTAGTCTGTTCGCTCCTCATGGACATCCATTAAATGCGTGAAAATATCTTCAAATTCCAGCTATGCTGCCGCTCCCCCACTTTGCGATTGCTCGACTTCCGCTTCTTACACCTAGCCTCCTAGAGATGGAACCACCGCCTAGCCTCACTCCAGGACCATTCTCTGTAGCTCTCAAACCAGCAGATCACTACGACTTCAAGCTCTCCGAAGATCATCTTTCTCTAGCTGCCTTCATTACCAACCCTTACCCGGTACTGTACCACCGCACCTCACGATCTCTGCCAACCGCTTTCTCCAATACTCCTTATCGATACTCGGACCCCACGCAACCGAAGAAACCATAGCACCGACAAACTTAAAACGTTCCATTCGATCAATGAAGATGACTACACGTCACAGGTGCATATCCCATCTCACTTGCATACACCAAGTCTTACTACTTTATCAACCCCAACCGGACCATTCATAACCCAAATGCCCTCTGTCGGCACTAGAATTCTGAAATCTCGAAATCACACTCTGAGAAGACCTCCCTTCAAACCATTCATCGTCCCCAACATACGGGCAAGCATTCTATCATCATATCGACACTGCATGACAATCAATTGCAAACATCATCACTATCCGAGCACAGCCTTAAGGCTCCCAAAAACACAGCTACTGAGATGAAATAACGTATTACCCTTTTGCAGGTCCATAACAACAGCCACGACAATTACACATGGAAGTATCTCGGATTACATTCGTAGCACCATTTCCATTCCTCAAATTCCTGAGCCATAGCAAGCGCTTCGCGAGGCGTAAGATTTAGTAGGGATGAACATAGGCATAAGCCTCAAAGGAATCTCGCACGATGAGGAATCAAGAAGGGAAGTACTCCTAACATCCCTGTAGCCTCTCGAAGATAAGTACAGACATCTCCGTACCGATCCGCAAGACTCTACTAGACTTGCTCATGACTCGTGAGACCTACAGGAACCTAGCGCTCTGATACCATGTTATCACGACCCAAAATCCCTAAGGTCGTGATGGCGCCGGAAATCAAGGTCAGGCAAGCCAAAACATTAATTAATTGAAATAACTTTCCGTTTCAAAACATTTATGAAAACACTTCCTTTCACTTCATTACATAATAACCAAATAAAAGTCTGTTAATTAAAACAATGGTTTAAAGATTTCACTTAAGCAATTATATCCCAATACATATCCCAGAACCCGGTGTCACAAGTACATGAGCAATTTATGAGAATTCAACAATCATTACAAGCCTGTCCGAAATACAACTAGACAAGGAAATTTAAATGAAATAGATACGGTACGAAGGAGACTCTGTCAGCTGCGGATCGCTTCCAGATGATGCAGCTCGCCTAAGTCTCCAAATCCTCCACATTGCTATGAAAGTACCTGTACAATAAAAATGCACAGCAAGTGTAGCATGAGTACAAAAACAACGTGTACTCAGTAAGTCGCCCGCCTAACCCCAAAGAGGTAGTGACGAGAGGTCGAATTAGACACTTACTAAAGGTCAATTTAAAATATTTAAGAGTGACACTAAGCATGATTAACATAGGAAATTCATTAAAATCAAGAATAAACATTTTCGACTCCGTTCACGTTTAACACTATATATCTTCTTCATATTAATAACAATTAATCAACATGGTGATTTAATCAAATGACAATTTATCGACGGGAAGGAACAACTTCTTCCAAAATCTTTTTGATAACTTTAAATCTCTGTCATTCATTTGACAACCTAATATTTCAGGCTCGTGATCAGGCAAAATCATAGCAATTACGCAGTAAATATCATGTGCAAGCAAATGCCGAGGGTCGAACGGCGCCAACCAACAATAATAAATTGTGCACTGCCGAGGGTCGAACGGCTCGAACCAGAGATGCATCTATTTTTCCCACGCGTGAATCGATCATGCGACGCGGTCAACATAAAATAATAAGGCTAGCCTTCTCACGAATCATACCTGCGACTCAGGTGCTCATATGTACACATATTCACATAATACATCCTTATTTTTATCAAGAAGCGGTTTTTCTCAGGAAAGTGGTAAAAAATCCTTTTTAAAAGAACATGAAATATAGTTTTGAAATCATTTGTCTTTGAAACTCATTTGTCAAGTTTAATGATATTCCACAATACAACCCAGTCCAGGTACACAAATCTCCACAGAGGAATAAATTCTCTTCCTAGAAGATTAACAATATGAACTCTAGTTTTCTTTTAGATATTTAATTACGTTTTCGGTTATATTGGCAGTTTAATATTACAGGCAGGATTACAGGTACACACATAAGGCATGCTAGTGGGTCCTAGACTACCCGGACATGGCATAATAGTAGCTACGCACGGACTCCCGTCACCTCGTGCGTACGTAGCCCCCGAATATAATAGCATATACTGAATTTATTCACCTAAGGGGACGATTCCCCCTCACAAAGTTAGAAAGGAGACTTACCTCGCTCCGAAATTCCAATACCGGCTTCCAAGCCCCTCCGATGACTCCAACGGACGCACAACTCTCCGAAACTATCACATAATCGCAAAGCAATGAAAATTCATCCTAATACTCACAAAAATTTCAGATTATATACTTTTCCAGCCCCGCTCGGAGAAAAGACCAAAATTCCCTCGGGCCCATGTTCCCGGAAATCCGAAATTCTCGAAGATACATTCTACCCATAGCCCTACTAGTTCAACCATGAAATTTACTATATATTCCATACTCAAATTCGTGGTTAAATTCCAAATTTACATTTTCTAGGTTTTTCTTCAAAAACCCCAATTCTTCCCACAAGTTCCCATATCAAATTTATGTAATGATCTTGTATTTAACTTAGAAATGAGAAGGAATCACTTACCTCTTGATGCTTGGTGAAAATCTCCCTTTGAAATCCTCCAAAATCGCCCCAACCAAATGAAAAATGTGAGAGAAATGTCACAAACCCGACTTTAAAACATTCTGCACAGGTCTCTTTCGCACCTGCGATCCAATGGCCGCTCTTGCAGCTCCGCACATGTGGCAATTCCATCGCAGGTGCGGCTCTGACTTGACCCATCAAATTCGCGCTCCTGCGATCCCCTCTTCGCACCTGCGATTCCGCAAGTGCGACCAATATTCCACACCTACGGCCTCCTCAGCTCCAGCCCCAATCTCGCACCTGCGGCGCCCTTAGCCGCACCTGCGGTCAAAGCCTCCCAGGTGCGATCACACCAGATTACAGCAAGCTTCAGCCCTCTTTCCAATTTCAACTTTGATCCGTCAATCACCCGGAATCCACCCGGGGCCCCCCGAGACCTCGTCCAATCACACCAACATGTCCCAAAACATGAAACGGACTTGCTCGAGCCCTCAAATCACATCAAACAACACTGAAATCATGAATCGCACTCAAATCCAATTCTTTAAGAACTTAGAATTTCAAACTTCTACATCCGACGCCGAAACCTATCAAATCTCACCCGATTGACCTCAAATTTTGCACAAAAGTCATATTCAACATTACGGACCTGCTCCAACTTCCGCAATCACATTCCGACCTCGATATCAAAACTTCCACTTGCGATTGGATTTCTCAAAAACCTTCAAATTTCTATCTTTAGCCAAATGACCCCAAGATGACCTACGGAAATCCAAATTCACTTTCGATCGCGCCCAATTCCAGAATCACCATACGGAGCTATTCCCAAACTCGAAATCCCAAACGGACATCAACCTCACTGATATTCACTTCAAGCCCAAATTCATGAAATCCTTATAAAATGCTAACTTCCACAATATATGCCAAAGCGCTCCCGGGTTATCCAAACCTCGAGTCGGATATACACCCAAGTCCGAAATCATCATACGAACTTGCTGGAACCTTCAAATCTTTATTCGGATGTCGTTTACTCAAAATTCCAATCTTAGTTGATTTCTCCAACTTAAGGCTTCTGAAATGAGAATTTTCTTTCCAAATCAATTCTAAACTTCCTGGAATTATATTCCGACCACGCCCACGGGGCATAATACATGAAACGAAGCTGCTCACGACTTCAAACCGATGAACGACGCGCTAGAGCTCAAAACGACCAGTCGGGTCGTCGCACATCTCATCTCTGCGTACGTAGCCCCCCCACAAATAGAAACACATATTAATTTAATTCACCTATAGGGTTAGTTCCCTCTTACAAGGTTAGAAAAGAGACTTCTCTCGCCTCAAAGCTTACTTTCCGGTCCACAATTGTTCTTTATACCCTCAACTCGGTGCCAAACGACTCAAAACTAGTCAAATGTTATATAAAATAACCAATACATGTTCAAATGTTCATATACTAACTATTAAAGTGATTTTCCAACCCTAATTAAAGAATTCCTAAAATTAACCCTTGGGCCCACATGCCCGAATTTCGGAAATTTTTGAAGAAAGTTGGTAACCCATAACCTCACGAGCTCAAATATATTATTTTCACTAAATTTCATAACTATTTTCGTGGTTAAATCCCATTTTTATTAAAAACTAAGTCTTTCATCTAAACCCAATGATTTTACAAATTTTACATGTTAATCCTACCCATAATCTATATATTTAACTCACATTATGTAGAAATTACTTATCTCAAGGTATTATATGAAAACACCTCTCTAAGAGCTCCGAAAATCGCCCAAGGAATGAAATAAATGAGCAAAAAAATGCCTTAAGTCCCGAATTAAATGAGGTTTTGCCTTCTGCGATTTCCACACCCGCGATAAAATAGCCGCACTTATGGTTCCGCTTTTGCGAACAAAACCACGCAACCAAGGCCAGCTTGACTCCCTTCGCTTCTGTGCCCAGCTGGTCGCGCCTACGAGCCTGCGATGATAAAATCACACATGCGATGCTGCCCGCTTCTGCGGTGTCTTCCTTCACACCTGCGCCTTCACAGGTTCAGCCACCGGCTCACTTCTGTAATCACTGGGCTTCCCTTTGCCGGTCTGTTTCTTTGGCAAAAGGCTCGCTTCTGCGAGCTCGCACCTGCGGCTGACCAAGCGTAGGTGCGATTGCACCAGAAATTGGGAGCTTTTGTTGTTGCTCCCAAGTTCCAAACTTGGTCCGAGCCTCGTTAGATTAACACCCGAGGCGCCCGAGGCCCCGTCCGAACATACCAACAAGTTTGAAATCGTAAAGGACTCGCTCGAACCCTCGGAACAGATAAAACAACATCAAAATTGAGAATCATACCCCCAAATCCAATCAAATCAACCTAAGAACTTCAAGTTCTTCAAACATACTTAAACTTAAATAACTTTAAAACCATACAGAACCATTCTCAGGCTCGGAATCCCAATTGGACCTCGATAACGCCAATCCTACTTCAACCTAAATTTAAAGAACTTTAAAACCTTCAAAGAGCTAACTTTCACTATTAGGCGTCGAAACGATCCCAGGTCATCCAAAACCCAAAACATATGTCCAAGTCCAAAATTATCATACGAACCTATTGGAACCTTCAAATCCTAATTCTGAGGTCGTTTACTCAAAATGTTGACCAAATTCAAACGTAGCCCTTTTTGGCAACCTTAAGGAACCAAATGTTCCGATTCCAACCCGAACCCTTCCAAATCCTGAACTAACCATCCCCGCAAGTCATAAAATAGTAAAATCATATACGGGGAGTCTTATTTAAGGGGACGGGGATCTAGAAAGCAAAATGACCGGTCGGGTCGTTACATTCTTGTTGGATCAAGAAGATGAATAGTTTTGAAGATTGACAAATGAACTCAGAGTTGAACCAGGTCCATCAATGGAGATATAGACATGAAGAGTTAATGGCCCATGAGGTGATCACAAGCATGAGATAAACACAATCAGTGATCTGAAGATATATCTCCTGATCGAAAAGGTTGCAAATTGATAAGGAGATGGACTCCTTATTCAGTAAGGACAGAATCAAGATAGAAGAGGATCTAGGGAGTTGAGATAAACTAAAACTCTTCCACCAAGGAAGAGTTGCATCCAAATTCTAGTATATCTTCTTTTCTACTGATTTTATATATTGTTAATTGTTCTTATTGAACAGGTGCGCAAAAACATAGAAGAAAAACAAGAATTGAGAATAAAATTACCAAAGCAATTTTGTAACCAGTTCGTGTGAGAATTTCCTGTGTGATTCTGAAGCTACTTGGACCATCTAGAAGAACCAGTTCCATCTGTTGTCTTTTAGTCTAGTTTATTTGTAGTAGATGATTACAAAATGTATCTTTCGGCTTTATCTAGAAGCAATTGTAATAGGTACTTAGTATTCAAGTTAGAGTTAACTTGAAGCTTGTCGCAAATAGCTAGAGGCTAGTTTGCCACAAGGGGATTAGAGTTAGTCCTTAGGTTTACAAAAGAGTTTATTTTGTAAATGCTGTTTGGCTCATTGATTTAGTGAAGAGTTTGGGAAAATCCTACTGGGAAGTAGATCATGGTTTTTTCACCTTTTGAGCCAGGTATTTTCCACGTAAAATTGTTGTCTTCCTTTATTTTCTGCAATTATTATTCCGCAAACTGTAGGAGTTGGAACACATAGAAGAACCTGGTCCTTCTATAACTACTGCACGAAAAANTTGGTATCAGAGCGGGTTATCCTTGAAGAGGCTAACACCTTAGGAAAAGATCAATATGAGTGCACCACCTGGGAACTGGGAAGGAAAATCAACTACTAGGCTACCACTCTTCAATGGTCAGTACTACTCCTGGTGGAAGAACAGGATGAAGGTCACTTAATTGGAGAAGACTATGAACTATGGGACATAGTCATTGACGGTCCTTTGGCCACCATGAAGAAGACTGTTGAAAGAGTAGATGTGCCAAAGACAAGAGCTGACTACACTGCTGAAGACTTAAAAAAATGGGAAAAGAATGCCAAGGCCAAGAAGTGGCTCGTGTGTGGACTTGGTCCAAATGAGTACAGCAGAATTCAAAGTTGCACCACTGCCAAGGAAATTTGGGACACTTTGCAAGTGGCTCATGAGGGAACTGCACAAGTGAAAAGATCCAGAGGTACATTACTATATTCTCAATATGAGAATTTCTCTATGAAGGAAGGAGAGACCATCCAAGAGATGTACACTAGGTTCACTACTCTGACAAATGAACTAAAATCTCTTGGAAGGACTATTCTTGAAGAAGACAAAGTTGAAATTTTTTTGACAATGGTGTTGCCAATCTCTTGGGAAAGTAAGATCACTACTATTCAGGAATCCAAGAACATGGAAACCCTCAGGTTGGATGAGCTAATTGGAAATCTCACTGCTTACTAACTTAGAAGGCAGACAATGAAGATGGATGCTCCCAAGAAGGATAGAAGTCTGACATTAAGAGTCAATAAGGGAGAACATATGGAGGAAGATGAGATGGCCATGATTACCAAGGAATTTAAAAACTATCTCATTAGAAAAAAGGGCATCTCAAGAGGTGGAAACTACAACAAGGAAAAGGCTCCAGAAAAACCCACCAACTAGGGATGCTACAAATGTGGAAAAACTGATCATCACATCAAAAACTGTCCTCAGTGGGAAGTGGAATGGAAAAAGGAAAGATCTGAGCGAAGTAACCGTAAGAAGGAAATGGTTCATCCTAAGAAAAACAAAATATCAACGAAAGTTATGGTTGCTGCTTGGGGAGAAATCTCAGACGAAGAATCAGAAGATGAAGACGAAGATGGAGATGAACAAGCACTTATTGCAATTGATGAATCAGATGAGGAATCATGTGAAGAACCAGAGGTAAGTATAAGTCATCTCAAAAACAATATTAAGTTCCTATCTAAAGAAAAACTCTCTGAATTGTTACTTGACTTCATTGACGATTCTGAAGAAATAAATAAAGAAAAAGAACAGCTGTCTAAGGAGTGTGTAATGTTAAAAGCAAAGTGTAAGAACCTGGAGCTCAGAGTAAGTGAATCTGTAAATGAAAACACTGCCTTGAAGAACCAGGTTCATCCACTTGAAACTAAGGTCCTAGACTAAAAATCTGAAAATTTAAAACTGAAACTAGGAACTAGCAAGAAGACAGCTGACAACTCTCAACTCATGTTAGAAGAAAATGTAGGCCGACTAAAGGATGAGTTTTATAATAAAGATGAACAAATAAGAGTGCTAAAAGAGGAACTTGGAAAGGTCAAACATGAACTGGATCGAACATGCAAATGGAATAAATCTTCCGATGCCTTGACATGGCTTCAAGAAAATCATAGTAGCAACAAAAGAGGACTTGTCTTTGAGAGTCAACTGCCTAAATGGGATCCCAAAAGTAAGTACCTCACACTTACTGAGAACAAAATCTGCACCCACTGTGGTAAGGCTGGTCACTACAAAATTGAATGCAATGCAAAAGAGCAGGCCAGTCAAAGGAACAAAATTTTTGTTTGAAAGAAAAATTGGCTGCCAAATTGGGCCAGAAAAAGCTTAATTCATCTTTTTTTCTCATAGAAAAGGGTCCAAACTAGTTTGGGTTCTTAAGACTAACCCATGATTTTCTTTTGTAGGTTCAAGTGAAAGGGAGCAGTCAAATATGGTACTTGGATAATGGTTTCTCAAAGCACATGACAGGGAATAAGGAACAGTTCCTTTCACTTGAAAACCTCAAAGGAGGAAATGTTTCCTTTGGAAATGGGAAGAAAGGTGAAATTATTGGGGTTGATAAGATAGGTAAGGATGACACACGTTCCATTGAGAACGTTTACTTGATCGATGGCTTGAAATATAGCCTAATCAGTGTGTCACAACTGTGTGACAAAGGTAACTTGGTTGCATTCACTTCTACAAAATGTTTTGTGATTAATCTTATCACTGACAAGATTGTTTTGCAGGGAAAAAGAGTGAATAATATCTATTTCATAGACCTGTCCACACTATCAGAAAGTGAATTAACTTGTTTGAGTGTGGTGGACAGTGATCCCCTCCTTTGGCACAAAAGACTTGGACATGCAAGTCTAAATCAACTCAACAAACTAGTCTCCAAGGACCTAGTGATAGGTCTCCCTAACATTAAGTTCAAGGAAGACAAAGTTTGTGAGGCTTGTGCAAGGGGGAAGCAGGTAAGATCCTCTTTCAAAAGNTTTCCTAACATTTAAAGATGAAGCATTTGATATGTTTACTACTTTTGTTAGAAGAACCCAGAAACAGTTAGGAAATTAACTTGCATCAATAAGGTCTGATCATGGCACTGAATTTGAAAATACAAAGTTTGCTGAATTTTGTGATGAAGATGGCATAGATCATAACTTTTCTGCCCTTAGAACTCCACAACAAAATGGAGTTGTTGAAAGAAAGAATAGAACCCTTGAAGATATGGATAGAACCATGCTTCTTTCTAGTAAACTACCTCATAGCTTCTGGGCAGAAGCAATAAACACTGCATGCTACATCATAAATAGGTGCATGACTAGATCACTTGTAGAGAAGACTCCATATGAGTTACTTAAAGGGAGAAAGCCCAATTTATCCCATCTTAGGGTTTTTGGTTATAAGTGCTTTGTGCACAATAATGGCAAAGACTCCCTAGGTAAGTTTGATCCCAGAAGTGATGAAGGAGTATTCTTGGGATATTCTTCACATAGTAAGGCTTATAAAGTGTATAACAAAATAACTATGTGTGTTGAAGAGAGTGTGCATGTTGTTTTTGATGAAACTAACATTCTCTCTGAGAGATAGGACAAGTAGATGAAGAAATTAGGCTGATCAGAAACTCAGACCAAACTGGAGCAACACTAGACGAAGGAACGGGTGATGGAACAGGTTCATCCATCCCAGGAAACATGCCAGGGGGAACTGAGCAACAAACTAATTTCCAAACCTCATTNCACAGATATCAAAGCTCACACCCCATTGAGAACATTATAACTAATCCAACACCTGGAATCAGAACCAGATCCTCTTTGAAAAATTGGTGTGCGTTTGATGATTTTCTATCCCTGATTGAACCTAAAAATATTGTTGAATCTTTGCAGGATGTAGATTGGGTAATGCAATGCAAGAAGAACTTAACCAATTTGAAAGGAGTCAAGTTTGGCATCTGGTACCTAGACCCTTTGATAGATCAGTGATTGGCACAAAGTGGGTATTCAGAAACAAACTTGATGACGATGGAACAGTTACAAGAAACAAGGCAAGATTGGTGGTTCAAGGATACAGTCAGGAGGAAGGAATAGACTATGATGAAACCTTTGCTCCTGTGGCAAGGTTGGAAGCAATTAGGCTCCTCATAGCCTTTGCTGCTTACATGGAATTCACCCTTCACCAGATGGATGTCAAGAGTGCCTTCCTGGATGGCTATCTCAAGGAAGAAGTGTTTGTAAAGAAGCCTCCGAGGTTTGAAAATAAGGAGAATCATGATCATGTGTACAAGCTTGACAAAGCACTGTATGGACTCAAGCAAGCTCCAAGGGCATGGTATGAAAGGCTTTCAAAATTCCTGCTGGAACATGACTACAAGAGAGGTAAAATTGATAGCACCTTATTCTTGAAGGAAAAAGGTAAAGATCTCTTGGTAGTGCAGATATATGTAGATGACATAATCTTTGGGGCAACTTCTGAAAAGCTAAGTAAAGAATTTNTCATGTGTACAAGCTTGACAAAGCACTGTATGGACTCAAGCAAGCTCCAAGGGCATGGTATGAAAGGCTTTCAAAATTCCTGCTGGAACATGACTACAAGAGAGGTAAAATTGATAGCACCTTATTCTTGAAGGAAAAAGGTAAAGATCTCTTGGTAGTGCAGATATATGTAAATGAAATAATCTTTGGGCAACTTCTGAAAAGCTAAGTAAATAAATTGCTAAACTAATGGGGAGTGAATTTGAAATGAGCATGATGGGTGAGCTTAACTTCCTCTTAGGCTTACAAATTAAACAAAATTCAAATGGAACTATGATCCATCAGCAAAAATATGTGAAAGAATTGCTTAAAAGATTTAAAATGGAAGACTCAAAGGAAATTGACACTCCCATTGCAACAGCCACAAAACTAGATGTAGATGAACCTGGTTCATCTGTTGATCAAAAGTTCTATAGAGGGGTGATTGGGTCATCATTATACCTTACTGCTAGTAGATCTGACATTGTTTTCAGTGTAGGGCTTTGTGCAAGATTTCAGGCCAATCCCGAGGAATCCCATTTAACTGCAGTGAAGAGAATCCTGAGATTTCTAAAAGGCACCACTGACCTATGTCTTTGGTACCCCAAAGGTAGTAATTTTGATCTTGTGGGATATGCTGATGCTGACTATGCAGACTTCTTGGTAGATAGAAAGATCACCTCAGGTATGGCACACTTTTTGGGCTCATGTCTTGTGTCTTGGGCCACGAAGAAATAGAATTCAGTAGCTCTATCTACTGCTGAGGCTGAGTACGTGGCTGCAGCCTCATGTTGTGCTCAGTTACTATGGATTAAGCAACAACTGATTTGGCATAGAGGTTGGATGCATTACTATCTTCTGTGATAACACTAGTTCTATTAGTATGACAAAGAACCCCGTCCATCATAAAAGAACAAAGCACATAGATGTTAGACACCATTTCCTAAGAGACAACTATGAGAAGGGAATGATCTCTATTGAATTATGCGCTACTGACAAACAAATTGCTGACATCTTTACTAAGGCACTAAGTAGAGAGAATTTTGATAGAAACAGGTTAGAATTAGGTAGGATTAATATCACCTAATTGAACCAATTAAAAACAAAATTGAAAAAAAAAGGGAGGAAATTTTTTTTGGCTAGGAATTCTGAAAGGTGTAAATAATCAGAATAATCGTTGCTCAGTCTCATGCCTTAAAAGGAATACTCGCTTGCCATGTGTTAATATGACTCCTTGGTTACTAATGATGTTTTTCTATTTTTGTAAATTGAGGCTAAATCAAGATATCTAACAAGATGAACCTGGTTCATCGTTGTTGGTTCATCTGACAGACAAGGTATGTGCTCATCACTATACACATATTGAAATATCAATAGTTACTCATGAGCAGGACTCTATCTATAATAAGCTTTTACAAAATCTAGTACCTATCCCAAATTCGAACCCGTTCCAAAGAGTCCAATCAAATTAAAATGGCCTAGATTATAGGGGAGTCATAACCGTTACTTATCACCTGACACTCCTGAACCGATTAGACTCCCACTTGACCAAAATTACACCCGTTGTGTATTTATTAACCAAGCCTTTAAAAACCCATCATCACTTCTCTAATCCTTCACCCTTTTTTTTTTCTAAAGCCATAACCATCGAAACCCTTTCAACCTTCTACTCAAACACCTTGATCCTAATTTTCCTTAACAAAAATCATCACCATGGCTAAACTCCACCTCCTACTTCATCCTCCTCAACCACACCTGACTACAGTATCACGCTTGAAGATACTGGTTCCACCCCATCTCAATCAAATTCTTTCACTCCATCTCAATCATCCCATCACCCCTCAAAACAACCATGTTCCGTCTCCTCCAATCACCCCCGTTGTACAACCAAGCCCCAATCCAGAACCCATGAGAAGGCGTGTGAAAATGCTCGCCAGAAAGACTGTGGCCTCTGGCTCTCTAGCTAGGAAATTGGACGCAAAGCTTCAAGCTAGCCAGGCCCAAGAATCTGAGAACTCCAATGACTCTTTCAAGTCCGCCACTGAGGGGGAAGCAACTGGTTCTTCTGATTTTGAACAGGTAACATCTAAAATTGGGTTTGAGCCAGTCATTTCTGAAAATACGTTTGTTTTAATTGGGTCTGTAGTGGATGTGGAGATTCCTGATAGGAGAAGAAGAGGCAGTAAAAATAACTTTGTGAAAGAAATTGAGAGAGAGGGAGAAAGAAGTACTGTGAGGGGAACAGGGGAAGGAGGCACTCCATTGGCAATTTGTGGAACTGTCCCAGTGGTTATAGAAGAAGGTGCCAAAGATTTAGGGGGAAGTAATTCTAGAGAGGCTGCAGAGGGGCTGGAAAATCTTCAACATGCAACCGACGAACCTGGTTCATCCATTGAGGAAACTTTGGCTGATCTTATGAGAAAATCATGGGAGAGCTATAAACCCAAAAAGAAGAGGACACCCAAGACCAAGAAAGTTGCTCCTCCAATGGAAAGCAAGAAGAGAAAAGCCACTCCCTATGCTGATGTTTCCATTCCTAGAGGTCATACTACAAGGAGTGCAATTAGGCAGAGTGAAGAGGAGTTGCAGAAAGCTTTGAGGAAGAGTAGGAGAAACAAAGCTGAAAAGGGGAAGGCAAAAGTATTTGAGCCCGTAGAGGCTGTTGATGTTGAGGAGATTGACCTGGTCCATCAAGAGGAACAAATGGCAGAAGTTGAGATTGAGACACCCAAACCAAAGAAGGCCAAGACTTCTTCCAAGAAGTCAGCATCTGTGTCTGCTACACCATCGACTGTTGCTAGGAGAACTAGGTCCACAAAGAAATCAAAGAAGGCTCAGTTTGATGATGACGATGAGTGGAGTGGTGAATAAGCAGAGGAGTCTGGTGGAGAGACAGACAAATTGACAAAATTTGGGAATCGCATGATACTGAAGGGAAGGTTGCTGAAGAATCCATCATGATTTACCTTGTGGACACTCTGGACGTCCAGGGCTGGAAGGACATGGTCCTTCAACTAGATGGCAGGCTGGCCAGGAGTGAGATTGTCGATTCATGGCAAATGTAGAAGTCAAGGATGGCAGGGTCTCCAGTCAGGTAAAGGGGCTTAAGATCTCCTTTGATGCCAAGGAGCTGGGTGAGATTCTTGGGATTCCCGTTGAGGGATATGATGATTATACAAGGCAGAGGTGGCCGGGCTTGGATGGCCTTCCTTCTGAACTGCAAATCACCAGGAGGTTCAGTGATAATGCTGAAGAAGTGGAACCAAGGTTTATGTTCAAAAGCGAAATGAAACCTCAACATAAAGTGGTTTTTGAGTTTGTCAATAAATGCATACTGCCCAGGCAAGAGAGGAGGCACATAGAAAACTATATGGATTTAACTCTCATGGAGTGCTTGGACAGTGGAAGGCAAATCAACTAGCCCTCTTTCATTATTCAGTTGCTGGTCATGGTGGTAAATGGCTCTAAGGCTCATTCTATCCCATATGGGTTCATCCTAACGACTGTGCTGACTCACTTCAAAGTGCCCGTGAAGAAAGCAGAAACGGCCACTGTCAAGGACCATTTTGGGAAGAACACGCTTCTGACATGCGGCTATGTTGTGAATGTTCCTGATGATGAACCTGGTTCATCAAGGAAAAGTCTTGTGAATAGCAAGGTCAGGGCGCTTGTGCATGAAGGTGGGGTTAAGGATGCTGAAATCCTTCGCCTGAAGACCCGCCTTACAGAGGTTGAGGCTGAGCGGGATGCTCTCAGAGCTGAACTAGCAAATGAAAAGGAGAAGAATGCAGGGATTCTTCAACAAATTCTCTCTTTTCTCCAAACAAAGAACCCAACCTCCACCCCTTCCGAGCCTTAGGTGTCCAATGTCGTCCCTCACCTTTCTATGACCTAGTTCGGGATTTTTTTTGCTATCTTTTGCTCATGACTGTAACTGCTTTTATTTATTTATGTGTTTAGTGCCTGAACTATGCTCTTATCAATGAATTGTGTTGTTTTTGCTCTTATCCATTTTGTCTCACTTTCCTTGATAGTTTACATCCTTGGTTTACTATTGATGATTAATCCATGTTTGTACTTGCAGTTGCCTCAGTGGCCATGAGTAATTATTATAAATCTGGTAGTTCTAACACTTTGTAACTTTTCGATGATGCCAAAAGGGGGAAGATGTGCTATATTGAAAATTGTGGTATTTATAACCTAATGAACCTGGTTCTTTATGATAAATGCTTAATACTATAAAAAGTGTCAATGTTGGATTAAAGTGATTACAGGCCTAAGCACAGAGTTTGTCATCATCAAAAAAGGGGAATTTGTTGGATCAAGAAGCTGAATGGTTTTGAAGATTGACAAATGAACTCAGAGTTGAACCAAGTCCATCACTGGAGACATAGACATGCAGAGTTAATGGCACGTGAGGTGATCACAAATAGGAGATAAACACAATCAGTGATCTGAAGATATATCTCCTGATCGAAAAGGTTGCAAATTGATAGGGAGATGGACTCCTTATTCAGTAAGGACAGAATCAAGATAGAAGAGGATCTAGGGAGTTGAGATCAACTAGAACTCTTCCACCAAGGAAGAGTTGCATCCGAATTCTAGTATATCTCATTTTCTATTGATCCTATATATTGTCAAGTGTTCTTATTGAACAGGTTCGCACAAACATAGAAGAAAAACAAGAATTGAGAACAAAATTACCAAAGCAATTTTGTAAGCAGTTCGTGTGAGAATTTCCTGTGCGATTCTGAAGCTACTTGAACCAGCTAGAAGAACCAGTTCCATCTGTTGTCTTTTAGTCTAGTTTATTTGTAGTAGGTGATTACAAAGTGTATCTTTCAGCTTTATCTAGAAGCAATTGTAATAGGTACTGAGTATTCAAGTTAGAGTTAACTTGAAGGTTGTCGCAAATAGCTAGAGGCTAGTTTGCCACAAAGGGTTAGAGTTAATCCTTAGGTTTACAAAAGAGTTTATTTTGTAAATGTTGTTTGGCTCATTGATTTAGTGAAGAGTTTGGGAAATCCTACTGGGAAGTAGGTCGTGGTTTTTTCACCTTTTGAGCCAGGTGTTTTCCACGTAAAATTGTTATGTTCCTTTATTTTCTGCAATTATTATTTCGCAAACTGTAGGAGTTGGAACACATAGAAGAACCTGGTCCTTCTATAACTACTGCACGAAAAAATTGGTCACCACACAAATCATCCCCTCCCCTCCCCTCTTGTGTGGTATTGACATATATAAATAACAATTCTCCATCTCTTAAACAAACGTTCTTCCTTGAAAGGGTCTAGAATCATACCTGGAGTGCTGAATAATTGTGGATATCTGCTCCGCATGTCCTCCTAGGACTCCCAAGTTGCCTCCCCAACTGGTTGGCCCCTCCACTGTTTCTTTAATGCGCAACCTCAACTAGCGAACATGTCTATCAACAATGGCAACAGGCTCCTCCTCATAATTCAGACTCTCATCAACATCAGCATAACCCATTAAATCAAAATTACTACCCTTTGGATACCATAGACAAAAATGAGTTATGTCTTTTAAGCATCTCAAGATCCTCTTGACATCCTTCAAGCGGAACTCCTTTGGATTTTTCTGAAATCTAGTACAAAGCCTACACTGAAAACAATGTCAGGTCTACTAGCAGTGAGATATAACAAATATCCAAGCATTTCCCTATACATATTCTGATCAACAGATGAACCAGGTTCATCCAAATCCAATTTTGTGGATATTGCAAGATGACTGTCAATTTTTTTAGATGTTACTTCATGGTTTTGTTGCTGAGGAATATATTCATGGACATGTTCCCTCAAGGTTTGAGGATCAGTTACTCTCTAGTCAATTTCCCATGTCAGGTTGCCCTGGTGGAAGGACATGTTCCATCACCTTTTCCTTCCTGTGATTTAGCGTCAGGATGGACTATTATTTCATCATTTGAATTTCTTATCAACCTAATCTTCATCATCTTGTTCTTGCTTCTAAAAAATAATGTTAGTTTCATAAAAGCAACATGTACACTTACACGCATAGTTCTTTTGTTATATATCTTATAAGCTTTACTATGTGAAGAATATCCCAAGAAAACTCCCTCATCACTTCTGGGATCAAACTTACCTAGGGAGTCTTTTCCATTATTATGCATAAAACACTTGCATCCAAATGCCTTAAAGTGGGATATATTTGGCTTTCTCCCTTTAAGTAACTCATGGAATCTTCTCAACAAGAGATCTAGTCATGCACCTATTTATGATGTAGCATGCAATGTTCACGACTTCTTCTCATAAGCTATGGGGAAATTTACTAGCAAGTAGCATAGTCCTAGTCATTTCCTCCAATGTCCTATTCTTTATTTAAACTATTTCATTTTGTTGTGGAGTCTTAGGAGTAGAAAATTTATGATCTATGCCATGCACATCACAAAATTCAGCAAATTTAGCATTCACAAATTCAGTACCATGATCAAGCCTAATTGATGCAAGTTGATTACCTAGTTGTTTCTGAGTTTTTCTAACAAATAAAGTGAACATGTCAAATGATTCATCTTTAGATGTTAAAGACAGTGTCCAAGTAAACCTAGAATGATCATCAACAAGCACCATAACATATCTCTTAACACCTCTACTCAATGTTCTCATTGGTCCCCAAAGATTCATATGGATTAGTTCCATCGTCCTGGTAGTACTTACCATTTTCTTACTTTTAAAAGAGGATCTTACATGCTTCCACCTTGCACAAGCCTCACAAATTTTATCTTCCTTGAACTTAATGTTAGGCAACCATATGGCCAAGTCCTTAGATACTACTTCATTAAGTTGACTCAGACTGCATGTCCAAGTCTCTTATGCCAAAGGAGAGGATCACTTTCAACATACTTAAGTAAGTGAGTTCATTATCTGAAAGAGTGGACAGATTCACCACATATATGTTATTCACTCTTTTTCCTTTCCAACCCCAATGATCTCACTTTTCTTTCTGTTTTCAAAGGAGACATTACCTCCTTTACGGTCATCAAGTGAAAGGAACTGGTTTCTTGTTTCATGTCATATGCTTAGAATAACCACTATCCATGTACCATATTTGGCTGCTTCCTTTAACTTGGACCTGCAAAAACAAATCAGCAGTTACTCTTAGGAACTCAAACTAGTTTGGGTCCCTTTCTATAGGCAAAAGGATAAATCAAGTTCTTTTTAGCCCAACTCGGCAGTCTATTTTTCCCTAGAACAAAGTTTTTGTTATTTTGATTTGTCTTTTCTTTCGCAGTGCAATCACTCTTGTAGTGACCAATGTTTCCATAATGTGTGCAAATCTTATTCTCAAGGAGTGTTAGGTTCTTATTTTGGGATCCCATTTACGTGCAGAATTCCCAAAGCTAAGTCCCTTTATGTTGCTAATATGGTGTTCTTGTAGTCATGGAAGTGCATCGGAGGACCTGCTCCATTTACATGTTCTATCAAGCTCATGTTTAACCTTTGTCAAGTCCTATTTCAATACTCTTATATTTTCTTCCTTTTTGTGTAGCTCATCTTTAACCTTCCTTAAGTCATCCTCTAGGTCGAGTTGTATATCACGGGCTATCTGTTTTCATGTCCTTAACTTTAACTTTATATTTTCAGATCTAAGTTTTAAGACAGTTGTATCAAGTGTATGCACCTGGTTCTTCAAAGAAATATTTTCCTTTTCAGTTTACAAATGTTTATTTCCAAGTTTTTGCATTCTACTTTTAAAAAGTTACACTTTTTTGACAACTGTTCTTTTTCTGAACTTATATTCTTAGATTCATCAATTAAAGTTAGCGACAATCAAATAGGCTTGTCCTCAAAAGTGCTTTTCAAAAAGGTGTTTCTACTCTATTCAAAAATATTTTTTTTCCCTTCTAAAAGCTTGACCAAATACATTAACTTTTGCTATAAAAAAATACTTTTATCATTAAAAAGCTTGATCAAACAGGCTTGAGACGACTGCTAGTGCTATATGTGACTTCATCGAAATTTTTGTTTTTGCATTTTTGGAATATAGAAGCTAGTCCAAAGAACTTCAGATTTGGGTAGCTGTTTAGTGTTAGTTAACTATAAGAGTATTGTTCATTTTACTCGTGACAATTCGACATTTTATGACCTATAAATCAAATTTGGAGTAAACGTTCTCTCACTGAAATGGCAAAATGGAGAAATGGCATAGTAATTGGAGCTGCGAGCTATTCCAAATGTGATCATAAGCGTTGAACAGCATAAATACCATAATAAAATATCTAGATCAGACCAGCTAATGAAATATTTAACTGATTAATTTCTGATTAACTGAATTGACATGAAAGTTGAAAATTACGAAAAATTTGACTTACTTGACTAACCTTTGGCCTAGCGATTCCGGAAGTAGAACTAGCAATAAACACTTAATTAAACAATAAGAACCATACAATTTGAAAAGAAGAAAATAACATTTTCAAATACCGTATGTTATTTTCAGATCTGTTATATATACAATAATTTAAGTGTACTCAATTTATAGAGCATAGAATTAATATAATAACTACTACCTACCTTTTCACCTTATTGGATAATGTACAAGTAAAACATTATTTTAACTCAAATATTAAAAAGAAATCAAGCGAATTTCGGGGTAAAAATTGTGTGGGGCACCTTATTATGTCGTCCTAATTTAACGTGTATCCATTTCTTAATTTTTTTAAAATTAGTACCCAAACTTTAAACAATTTCAATCATTTTTCTCTTCCTCCTCCTTCTTATTCGACTTCGACAATGTAAAAATAAAGATGACAATGAATTTATAAGTTGTTGTAAGCATATTTTAAGGTGGTTTATACAGTGGTGAGTTGTTGTACTGCTTTATTCTTTTATTAATGCTTAGGGTTTTTTCATTTTACTTTTTTTAATTGCAAAATGAGTTTATTAGATTTATTGTTAATTATTTTGACAAATTGATTATTGGAATTTTTTTTTTTTGATGATATTTGGAGGTTTTGTTTTAAATTTGAGCTCATTAGATGTTATCGTATATTGGGTTGTTAAAATTCAAAAAAACAAATTTCTTTTCTTTTGTTCAATTTGCATTTCAAACATATTTGGCTTTAAGTGCATGAAAAAATTGGTTGCACTTCAAACCTATTTGGCCTTAAGTGCATATGAAGTGCAATTTTTTCACTTCAGACATATTTGATCTTAAGTGCACAAAAATATTTGTTGTACTTCAAACCTATTTGGCCTTAAGTGCATCTTAACTGTAATTTTTGCACTTTAGACTTAATTGGCCTTAAGTCCAATGCACTTCAGACTAATTCTTTTTAAATCCAGACCCAATAAATCTGAGGTTGATTCTTAAGTTGGTAGGCTTGCAAATATTTTTTGCAAAGTGGATATAACTTCAACTGTGACCCTAAAATTAGGTATAGATGCAAATGCCCCAATTTCGTGCACCGATACATGGGCTTATGATCCAACAAAATGGGGGATTTGCATCTATATCCGCTTTTTGGGTCACGTTTTAACGTATATCCACTTTGCAAAAAAAATTACCAGTGTACCCACTTTTTGCCTAAACTTCAGGCATACAGGCCTGAAGTAGCAAAGGCAATCACGAAAACTTCAGCATTCTAGTAGACGGCTAAACTTAAGCATTCTACTAGCTGAAGTTTTGTTCTCTATTTGTTGAATTTCAGCATGTTTTAGCTGAAATTTTTTCCTGGATTCAATAGTTTTGTCGTAAAGCTTTTTCAAAAACTTCAGCAGAAGATGTTGAAGTTATTTAGTTCATTTGTAAAAACTTCAGCAATAAATAAGCTGAAGTTTTGTTCTGGATTCATTAGTTTTGTCGTAAAGCTTTTTCAAAAAACTTCAGCAGAAGATGCTGAAGTAATTTAGTTCATTTGTAAAAACTCCAGCACTAAATAAGCTGATATTTGTTGAACTTCAACATGTTTTAGCTGAAGTTTTATTTTATATTTATTAAACTTCAGCATGTTTTAGCTAAGCTTTGTTATGTTTAGGAGTTTTTGACCAGTATTGTCCCTTATCTTGGAGGATAGGTCTATTTCGGTCCCTTAAATATAACCCTGAGTAGATTAGTCCCTTAAGTATGCTACATTGGAGCACCTTTAGTGTCACTGACACAATATGTTCAAAAACTAACGGTCTTACCCAACTCTGATTCATGAAGCAAATCTTCTGCTCTGAAGCAAAACGTTTCCTCTCCTTTTATTGGATAACGCAAATTATCGCTTTAATTCCTCGTTTTTAAATAGTGTCTTCTAAAATTTTGACCTTGAAAAAATCCCCTTCTGTACCAGATTTCCATGAGAAAATGATATTGTATAGCTGTTGTAAAAATAATAACCGAAAAAATTTATAAAATTTGTATATTTTTTTGTATATATATAAATTTAAAATTTTCAGTCAATTTTTCTAAAAGAAAAGTTAAAATTTAAAAAAAAAAAAATAGAGCTGCCATGAACACTTCTAGGCATATTATTGAAGCAAACGAATAACCAGGTTGTATTATCACTTTTATCCCGTGCGAGAAACTATTTATATCTGGTAGCAGAAAAAGTATATAAAATTTGTAATCTATGTATATTAACATACAAAATGTGTGTGTGTGTGTATGTGTGTGTGTGTGTATATATATATATAAATTTTATACATTTTTCAGCTATTATTTTTACAACAACTATACAAGAGATAATATCAATGTCAAAATTTTAGAAGCCATTATCTAATAATGAGGAAGTAAAGTGATAATTTGCATTATCCAATAAAAGGAGAGGAAACGTTTTGCTTCAAAGTAGAAGATATGCTTCATGAATCAGAGTTGGGTAACACCGTTAGTTTTTGAACACATTGTATTAGTGAGACTAAAGGTGCTTCATTTTAGCATACTTAAAAGACTAAATATGCTCAGGGTTATATTTGAGGGACCAAAATAGACCTACCCTCAAAGATAAGGGACAATATTGGACAAAAACTCTTATGTTTAGGATGAACTTCAGGGTTGAAGTTTGTTTTGTATTTGCTGAACTTCAGCATTCTAGGAGCTGAAGTTTTTGTTTATATTTGCTGAACTTTAGCATTCTTATCCAAAAACGGTGCATGAAGTTTTGTTAATTTGAGTAACGTGAAAATATACTGGATTGCACTGTGGTTATTTCGATAAGAAAAATATAGTGACCAATAGCATGTTAGCATACGACGTTGAAGCTTGACAAGACAAAGAAATAAAAGAAAAAGAACAAAGATATGAATTCCCCTTTTTTTTACGAGAGAATTGTTGCTTAGAATTACAGCAACAAACGTTAATCTTCAGCAGAAAGTTCATCCCTATGAACTGAAGTTTCATAGCAGCATCAATAGCAGTAGAAGAAGAAAACGAAGGAGGAGAAGGAGGAGGAGAAAGGAGGCTGAAGTTTTTTAAAAAGTGAGTACAAGTTAAAACTTTTTAAAAAAATGGGTATAGGTTAAGTGGTCATTTAAAAATAGCCATTGTTTCAAAGTAATCGAAATTTAGTCACTTTTCATGTAAAGATAAATCTAAACGAAAATACGGTTCAAAATCCGAAAAATACTCTAGTATATTATACTGAGTTCCAGCATAAGTATACTGGAACTCCAACATAATATACTGGAGTTCCAGTATAATATACCGGTCCAGCATAATATGCTGGAAGTTCATACATAGGTGCTCCAATCTCCAATATATTATGCTGGAACTTTTTGTGTGTTGAAGTTCCAGCATAATATGCTGGAAGTTCATGCACAGGTGCACCGATCTCCAGTATATTATGCTGGAACTTTCCATGTTGCAGCAAAATAGTGGCTATTTTTCAATAATTTTACAAACACTGGCTATTTTTGAATGACCAGTCCGAAAACTGGCTAGCCCGTGCTATTTTTATTATAAGGTACCAGCTAAGTTTTGCTTCTCTCTTTTTTTTTTCTTTCTTGTGAATTTATTCTCTAAATTCTACTTATGATTTCTACTATTCTTTAATCATGTTCTTTTCTATTCAAGCCAAATTAAATCATTGAAGGTACAAGATTAAGGTGATAACTCCTTAACTCATATGTTAAGCCTATCATTTTCAATTCGTAGTTAATATTGTTTATACTGGGCAACAAATAACAGATGCTCATTAATGAGAACATGTGGTAGGATTGCAAACTGACCTCTATAAATGGATAAAATGAAAGTCAAGTACCAACGACTTTGTACGAACTGTTTCTATGAGATTGACTCATTCAATAGCATTTGACCATTTCATGTCCCATCTGCTCTGCGCCTTCTTACACTTTTTTCTTTCTTTTTTTTTAAAAATTCCCTTCTACATGCTCCCTCTTATTTTAGTTCTGAACTTTTGAAATTAGTATCAATTCACCATTATAGAATTCCTTTTTCTCCAATTAATCTAATAGTCTCAGTCGAATTTGATGTTACTAGTTCCATTTAATATGAATAATTACTTGCAACTATAACCTGGTTGTATAAAAAAAAGGTTTAAATCTTAATACATAAAAGTTAAACTCATTCGCAACCTTACATATAATTTGAAGCTTTAAACAAATTAGTTGCACAACAAAAGAACAACACCAGCAAATAGAATTGAACTTACTACTATTCACATAAGAAGTTACTATAGCTAGTGTTATTATATCATTAGTAACCACATTAGCACATCACAAGTGTAAATTCATTTGTCCCCAAATTTTGTAGCTTCTACTATAGCAATATGCCACTTACTATATATAGGACTACTTAAGTAATAGGGTTGAAACCCTAGCTTATAGCCTCAACCTTAAGTCCAATGCGGAGCCTGAATAAGTAGAAGTATAGGAAGACGAAGAATCATATTGATCTTCACCTGAGATTAATGTAACTGGAGGAGGAAAGTTTAGATCCAAATTAGTAGTAATATGATCATGTGCATTAGGGTTTAGAATAAGAGGAGCTTGTGTTAATCCTGAACCTGAACCTGATGCAAAACAACCTTTAACATTTTTGTGACTAGCCCTGTGTCCACCTAAAGCCTGATGCGATCCAAACACCTTCTTACAACTTGAGCACTCGAATCGACAACACTTGGCTCCTGAAGAAGAAGCTGAAGGCTCTGCTGATGCATCCACATTAATCAGGTTGTCCCTCACAACATTCTCAGGTTCGTCGTTGTCATCAGGTTTTGATCCACCATTGGCTAATAGTAACAAGCACGAAGCAATGTCGTGGTCCTCGTCTGTCATTATCATATGGGGAAGTGATTTGAGGGCTTGTGAAGAAACTTCATTTTGTTTAGGGCTAAATTGTGGAGCACAAGTAGAAGAGTCATCTTTGTGTCGCCTGAAATTAGGAGGAGGGTTAATGCCACGCCATTGGCGTTCAGGATGACAACGCATGTGACCAAAAAGGGCTTTCAATGACCAAAATTTCTTGCCACACTCAGTACAAGGCCGAGTAATATTTGGTGCACTTGGGTCTGGAGGCTTTTTGGTACATTTAGGTTTAACAACTCCAGAAGAAGAAGTAGAAGTTGGCTTTGTAATTGGGAATGAGTTACCAATCTTGAGGAATCTACTTCTTTTCTTCTTGGGATTATTATTGTGGGGTTGGTAACTTATACTTGTGTGCAAATTATGGTCTGAAGGGACTTGTGTAGTAGAGTCAAACATGGGTAATGTTGATGGTTTTTCTTCTTCTATTTGAGGTTGACGATGATGAATAAGAAAGTTACTTGAAAAAGCAAGAGATTGATAGGAATTGGAACTGGTGCTAGCATGGTGTTCCATATCTCTGTTTGGTATGTAAAGATGTGCATAAGGAGAAGAAGATTGACCAAAAAAGTTTGAAGAAAATGGCTAGTTTTCCTTATGTAGACAGTTTGTGGGAGAAGATGAGAGCGGTTACCTCTCTACTGTCAGAGAATTACGGTGGGGCGGTTCCAATTTTTACCCTTACTTTATCTCCAAGGATCAAAAGCCTTAATGTTAGAAATGGATAAGCACGTCTCCACTGTCTCCTAAACATTTTCAAACACAACAAAACGGTAAAAGTTCAACTGCTTTTGCTCATACACGAAGTTACCTCCACTGTGCATAATTAATTAAATTAATTATGGTTTTAAAACATCATCTGTATGTTTAAACGAAAAAAAAACAAAAGTGAAAAATAGAATTACTTTACCTTTAGAATTGTCAAATTCTTGTGAAGGTATTTTGTGAAGAAACAGTGATATAAGTGTCGCACTAACCAATTGACTCTTTTAAAATTACAATTTAATGTGTCTAAAATAAATTTCATTATCCTAAAAAGGAACCTTTCAAACATATACGAAACTCATCACTCATCAATGAACTGTTTCATATTCTGTAATTCTTTAATAAAAATAAACTCGAGATCAGGCATCCCAGTTAAATACTTGGCAAGTTACAAGCCATTGAGCTGAACAACATCCATTCAGTAACCTTTTGACAATCTACACACATTCTACATATCAATATTTACAAGGCCCTCTATTTGATAAATTACTAACCAGCACAATCCACCTTTGAGTCTTTCAAGCCCTGCTGTTGAAGTTGAAGAAGCTGGATTGGGACTGCCCAGGGACAGTTTGATTACTTGCAGTCGAACGGGGAATGTGCTGCTGCTGGTATTGTGCATGGTGGTTACCACATTGAACAAAGGGCTGTGGTTGGGGAGGTAAATGAAGACGCGTTCCTCTATTTCCATTCGCAGCTGGAATTTGGCCTGCTTCAATCTTAAGCCGCTGCACTTCTTCTCTCAACGTTTCATTTAGAGCTGAAAGTTATTCACGTATATTTCAGTCCTATAGTTCTATTATCATATCAATATACTAAGCAAGCTCGGAACAGAAGGTGGAGAAATAATGGCACTAAAGAATACTAAAGTAAATGAGTCCACCAAAAGAGAAAAAAGGAAGATCATAAAGCTTTGCAAGCCAATGATGCTATGACATATTCAATTATAATTTTGTCAAACATTCCCCTTAAAGAGAATCTTTATCCTAGAGGATGCCTTTGACATTGAGCTTAAAAATTTCTCAGGACAATAATTGACTCAATCAGAAAGATTTTGCTTCAGTTTATCTAAACTTTCCAGTTCAGTTCTGTTCTCTCTCTCTCTCTCTCTCTCTCTCTCTCTCTCTCTCTCTCTCTCTCTCTCTCTCTGTGAGATGAGAAACAAATCCTGTTTTCTGGTTAGATTTTTCTGGTTCTTTTAGAAGACCTGTTTAGGCAAAGAATAATGATTTTTCCAGAACTACATTACAACAAAGAGTTGAATATAGTAATATACTCCAAACTCAACAAAAAATTCTGAAGATAAAGCTAGACTCAATACAAAGAGCTGAAAATTTAAACCTACATTCAAACCCAGCCGAAGATTTAATATAGGAAGAGAGCAACTGTAGTTCCACCATATATAATTATAAAATAGGTATTTGAAAAAAGATGTCTCCTCTGACATGGGTATAAGGGTTGTGTGGGTGCGTGAAAGAGGAGGAAGACGTATGGGGGGAGGGAGATGGTGGAGACTCTGAGCATCAGAGATGATCGGTCTGAGGTGGAAGTGAAACACATAAGACAAAAAGAGAAAGCAGAAGAGATGGATAGCAGAGCACAAAAGTGACAGTAGTATACATTTGTTAAAACAAGCATTGTGTTTTACCAATCTCATTAGCTGGTAGTGAAACCCTTGTTTCTCTTTAAATGTGGCAGAAAACATAATCAGAATGTTTCTCAAGATGCTCTGTTTTTGGAGGATTTTTACAGAATTTTGTTTATTCTTAGATCCAGCAGACACTCCTGCCCTTTTTCTTTGTTATATTAACTTTAGTGCTCTTCCGTGCACAATTTTCTTTGAGACCAGACTATAAAGCTTGAAAATTTATAGTATCAAATTATAGTAAAGGCATACCATCTCTAAGATGTGCTTGTTGTTCCAAAGCTTGCAACCGAAATTTGAGTTCTTTGTTTTCAGCAGCTATTCCAGAAGTGTCTCTCTGCATCATCAGACAAAAATAACGTGAAAAGAGGGTTTACATGTTTTACTTTGTGGAAATGACCCTCTGTTGGTTTTAGCAACAATGTGTTGATCTCTTGAGAATGTTACATCCAGCAATATATTTATAATGCCAGCCAATACACATTTATAAAAATAAATATTGACAATAGCCTTTGTGGGTACACAGCAAATATGCATCATGTGGAGGTATCTTATTATATGTTAGTCGCAAAAAAGAAAATAAGAGCAAAGGGTTGAACAGCACCACTAAGCCATTATGGCCATTAAATAGGTCAAAAACTGAGGTTGGACAGTGGTTCGCACGGTGTGAGCCCCTCATCCTTTACCATTTGGTGAGAGATCGAATCCCACCTATGTACCATTACCCTACCCTTTCCCCTCCCCTCCCCCTAATAGTAATAAAATAAGAAAACCGGTCAAAATGGAAGCTTTACTACTACAAACTAGATACTCATGATGCAGTTAAAGTAAAATACGTACAAATCATTCAGACATCAACAGAAGAAAACAGTAAGAGTAATAGAGTAGCATATTGATGCATTGTTAACAAGTGCAATGGTATAACTGCCGAGTATTAACTTAGGTTCCACCAGAGTGTTGGTACGCCACAATGAATTCTTCCTCTGATATTGGAAAAATGCTAGACGCAGATTACACTGTGGAATAATTAACTTATGAAGACTATCTTAGACAGGAAAAATTCACTTTTTAGCACCATGAAAAGGTGCTTCCACTTAGAAACACCCTGATTGCAGGACAGACTAGTGGGTGAAAATGAATAGGTAGACGAACTGTTTGCACCAGCACTGTGCAAACTTTCAAAGAGTAATGACCTAGCACAAGTAGATATTTTGAACAGCAAAAGATTGGAGCGACACCAAAACTTGAATGGCATGACAAACAAAGCTTGTTCCGCAGCTTCTTTCACAACGTCTGAATTTGAGTTAAGGCCAATATATGATAGAAGCCACTGATAAACAATTACTTGGATATCTTATAAAGTGAATACAAACTAAGATGATACAGCAATAGTAAATTCTAGGCCCAAATGAAACAGTGCAAATTTCCAAATAAATGAACTGCAGCGATTGCATTTTTTTTTATCAGGCGAACAGCAGCGATTGCATTCTTTACACATACCAGTTCTTAAAAATTAGAACACAACAGAAGAGCTAACATGCAAACTAAAAATGTTGGCCATATCATTTTCATTGGGTACAAATTGTATAGAAGACTCGACCAGCAGAGAAGATGCTCGAAACTTGAAAGAATATATGCAAAAGCTCCAGAAATATGGCAACTTTTCTGTCATAACTGGGGTTAAAAAAGGCCCAATCATGGTTTCCAAGTCACACAACAAGCCCATTTCTCACTTATCAAAAAAAAAAAAAAAAAAAAAAAAAAGAAAAACACAATTCTCCAGAACCAAAAGTCTCAATATTTTCCACATTCAAAAATTCAATTGGAAGAGAGTTCAACCAATCAGTCCTAGTTACTTATTCAATAAGTTCTGTACAATGACTTGCTCCACAAAAGAAATTAAGGCATTATCATTGATCATACTTCTTTATCAGTTACTTCTTTATTTGATTGCAGAGGCTATATGCAAATTTTGGAGTTCTTCACTAAATGGGTTAGTCGATGTTAGGGTATTAGTCTTAGCCAACTAACTCCGTCTTTTCGTTTCGAAATGTTCCTCTGGGTAGTAATTTGATCGATCAATTGTTCGACCAGTAGTTTGAGGTGAAAATGACTTTTTCTTAATATACAAATTCTGTGAAAGCAGAAAAAGAACGATGTAAGAGTATGCAATTACTTGTTGTCGATACTGTGTCAAAACAAATTGTTAGAAGAAACAGAAAATCAGTAGATGATATGAAATATTCCGAGTCCACAATTTCCTTGTGCGTCCTTAAGGAATTTTAACCCCCTCACAAGTTGCTAAGGTAATGGATGAAATCCTCCCAGGATGAAACGGAATAAACCTTCCTGCAACAGTGGCAATACTAATTGCAGGATACCAACGAACTCAAAGAACGGAGCAAAATCATACTTACGATTTTGAGAGAGAGACTGCGAATAGAATGAAGTATTTTTTCAGAAGGAAATTCTGGATTTTCAGTTAGTGAAAAGGAAGCCATGCCTCGGAATTTATAGGCAGCGTGATGTCTGTTCAGGAAGAGGTGTCTGTTCAAGCGCTTGGATTATACGTTTCAGTTAATTCCGTTAATGAACTGACTGGCATTTAATTAATTCTTAAATAATTAATTAAATAACTTTTGTGCAAAAAATAATCTTATCGATCATTTTCCAAATCCAAATCCAAATCCCAAGCCGAAGCCGAAGCCAAATCCGAAGCCGAGCGACGACGGCGCGAGGGTTCATTCTCTTCAACTCCTTTTAAGAGCTCTAAGAAGTGATTCTATATTTATACACACAAGTGTAGTTTGTCTTTCACCAATGTGGTACAAAGTTCATGACAAAACTCACTTGATTCAAATTTTCATTTCCCTCCATTTTATTTCCCACCATTTTCCAATTCACACTCCTTGTCTTTAAAGCCCAATGGCTTTAAAGTCCAACATTACTAACATATACAATCAAGATCAAATTGTCACTTAGTTTAGACATCAAATAAAACTGAGAGCCCTTGGTGATGCTGTGACTTTGATGGATACATACATTGTATAAGGTATGTTGCTAAGTACAAGAGGCTATTCAACATGTAAGATTACTTTAGACAGCATAATTTCATAAAGTAGATGAATGTCACAGGTATATTTCTGAAAAGATTTCAGACCTGAAGAACTGTGATCTGTGCAGATAGAGTGGTGGCTTCAGTCTGCAGAGTCTGCACTTTCCTCTCTAGCTCACCAGTATAACGAGTTTTTCGTTCCTTAGAACGTGCAGCAGATTGTCTGTTTGCTAGAATCCTGTAAAATTGCACGAAAAAATAATTCTATTTAAAAGCTGAAACTTGCAATTTTGTTTTAGAGTTCTTATCCAACAAAAGCATACTATTATTTTGAGAAAAGAAAAGAGACTACCGAAAGTAAATGCTGCCATGAGATCTAATAAAGAAACAATGCAATTATGTCCTTTTGTAAGAAAACTTTCAAATTCCAAAAGTTGAAAAAGATGCTTCGTACTTAATCAATGATTCCATGTTTAATCTTCATTCTCTAAACATTCAGCAGCTTAAAAAAAATTACAGCCTCCTTCTATTTGGCTCGAAATGAAGCTGTATCACCATGAAAGGTGCAATATCATCTCTTCCTCAACACAGTAGCTTGACTTCTCTGTTAGGTGCTACTAGTTAGACTGCAACTACGTCTACTTCATGAATCATAGCAAGTAAAAGACTTTATCGACAGCTGAAGTGATGCTATTTAGGCACTCCAAAGAAACAACAAATAACTTAAAAACCAAGAACTGCAACGACCATCTACTTTTCACCGTTTCTCACCATAAACCATTTCATAACGAATTTACTAAGCCAACAAAAGGTTTCAGAACACATTTTTCCTTAATCACTTCTGGAAAGAAAAAAAAAATTAAGCCCAAAATGATTCCAAATTCAAGCCTAAACCAAAAAATAAATAAATTACAACCTAAAATTCTAACACTGCATTAAACGTAGAAAAAGAGGATAAAAAGTTAAAAAAAAAAAAAAAAGATGTAACCTTTTGGCTCTCTTGGGATCAATCAGGGACAGCTCAGCAAGCTTATCAGGAGCCATAGCCTTCTTCACAGAAAGCGATTCAGACTCAAAATCAAAAGACCCATCCATGGAATTGCTATGCCTATGACGCGGGCCACCACCCATCATCTTATTCTCCGCCGCCGCAGCACCAAAGTCCAGTCCATCGAAAAAATCAGCATCCACAGAGAGACTACGGTAGTGGGCCAGCGTCTTAGGGTTATTATCGGAAGGCCCAGCTGATAACGCCGGCCCAGTTGAAGAAGAATCAGCCGAATTTGCAGGCTGCTGCTGCTGCATGGGGGACGGCGCCTGAACATCGAGGTTGAAGTCGGGAACAACGTCGTCTAAGAGGATGTCATCGTCGAAGTTTGGAAACCGGAAAAAGGTTTCGGATTGGGCCCGGCGATGACGTGACCCACGGGTCGGAGTATCCTGCATCTGGTCAAGGTCAGTTTGACCTGAAATGAATTGGGCCTGAATGAGCTTTCCGGCGAACTTCGGGTCCATTCTTTTAAGCTTCTTCTGAAGAGAAAGGTGGGGGTGGGACCCAGGGATTGGCAGTAGAAGCAAGGAAGAAGAGTAACATGGGTATTTTGCTGGCGGGCTGAAAGACTAGTTGAGAGCTTACAGCAAGTCAGCGACAAGCTTCCACAAAATAAGGGGTAGACTTGTCCAAAGGACAGCTATACTTTTAATTTTTAATTCTTTGAGTTCTATCGTTCTTAAAAAAATAAATGTGATTACGAGAGAAATTTGTTTGTCAAAGTAGGGGTGTTCGTCCATTGGATCGTTACGCTATTTAGATATTTCAGTTTGGTATTTTTTATATCCGATTTCGTAAAATATTATATAAATACTGTACCTAATTAAATTCGGTATGATTCGGTTTTTCTTTTTTCGGTTTTGTTTTATTTCATTTGGTAACTTCGGTATGATTCGGTTTTTCTTTTTTCGGTTTTGTTTTATTTCATTTGGTAACTTCGGTATGGTTCGGTTTGAATACTAACTAGTGCATAGGGTCATACACGGTAAATTCTTAATTAAAGTACTTAAAAGTACAAACTAAAAACGTTTGTCGACAAAAGTTTTATCCAAAACCAGCATATATCAACCTATAGAGCGAAAACTTAGATAAACGTCTTGTTATTTGCTTAGAGTTAATTGATGAACTTAGAGAATAAAGGAAAGTAAAATATTAGATTTCTTATACTTACGTTATAATTAATAAAATTTATATTGTGTAATATAATATATATTTCGGTACGTTATCGGCATTTCGGTATTTTATTTTAGAATACCAAATATCATACCTAATACCAATTCTTTTTTTAACCAAAATATCAAATATTGAATACCGAATACCAAAATTTTCGGTTTCAGTACGATAATTTGGTATTTACCAAATTATGCACAGTTGATATAGGCTAAATTCACGTAGTTTAGTGTATATTTGTACTCCAACTTAATGATGCTTCACTATCTTAGGAACGTTGAAGATGTTAAAATGGCTCTAAATGTCAATTTTATGTTTCGCAGGAGCAAAATGCGCTTATAAGGACCTAGGATGGTGTTTGGAGCCAAATTGAAGGAGAAAGACCCCTTGGAGTATTTAAAGAGTGAAAAGAACGAAGAAATTTGCTGGGACAGATTACAAGTCCACTAGCGCGGCCTTAGCGCGGTCGCGCTAGTCCAGATGCCAGAGACAAAATATAATCCCATTAGCGCGGTCTTAGCGTGACCGCGCTAGTCCAGCGATCCCAGGCAGAAAGGAAGGCCATTAGCGCGCCGACTAGGGCAGGCGCGCTAGTCCAGTCATATGTGTTATTTTTCAGGGGTAAAATTGGAAGTTTGGGGCAATTCCACTTAACCTATATAAGGTTCAACTCACCCAAAAGAGAGAATTAATCAGGTTTAGAGTCTTTGTTCAAGAAAAGCAAAAGCAAGAGGCAAGGAGGGCAATTGGACATCCATTCTCATCTCTTTTGCTTGTAGTTTTGCCATTGTTGATGAATTCTTCTGTTGTTATTTTCAGTACAATTATGAGTAGCTAATCTATTTAGCCTAAGGTTTTGGTGGAACCCGTTGAGGATGAACATCTTGTTATATTAATATAGTTTGCTTGGTTTCAATCTCTATTTGTTCAACTAAGTTCTGATTGTAGTTGATTGAAGGGCCCTCAATTAGTTGTGCCTATTTAGTATGTATCTGCTCGAGAGAGAGTGTATATTTAGGTAGTTGTTGGATGATGCGAGACTAAATTGCATAGTTTAACATGTGATATACCTTACATTTTATGCG
>ML371106.1:2880-69315 GCA_005239525.1 Nicotiana knightiana
AAATTTGGAGCCATAATATGCCTTATTATTATCTAATGATCCTAACTCACCTTTCTATATTTGTTTCTTTAGATGAACCATGAATAATGCATAAGGAATTCACATTAGGCTAAAAACAATCAGCTTTCAGTTTCATGTAATATATTGTATGTTATTAAGGCAAGTCAATTCGATGTTCCGCTTTGGATTTCACTAATTCTGATTGACATAATCAAAAAGCTACAAGAAAAATAAATAAAAATGGGAATTAATCAAATAAAAATGTGGAAGTTATTTTTTTGTTCTGTTTGTGTAGGCAGCTTTTTTTTCCTCTTTCCTTTCTTTCTAATGAACATGACTACTTAGTAATCCTTTCGTGGCTATTATAATAAATTAGTAAGTGTTAAGAGATAAAATAATTAAATATTTTAAATACACTATTAGCCCATGTATTCATACTCGAACCTTGGATTGCTGTGCTTAAATAATAAAAGGATCATATGCGCATCCCCGCGTCTCGATACCATTAAATTAAAAAATAATTATATTTTGATCATGTGTACATTCCGTACCTAGGTTTAACATTTAATTTCAAAGAATACCTTGTGAGTGTACCGCATCTTGGTGAATATAATTAATAAAAATACAATAATTAATTAAGCGGTTATAAATAAGCCATAATCAATAAAAATATAAGAATAGCTAAATATTGATTTAAGTGTTACATTAGTCAATAAAGCGACCGTGCTAGAACCACGGGACTCGAGGGGTGCCTTACACCTTCCCTTCGGTCAACAGAATTCCTTACTCAATCTTCTGTTTTCGTAGACCATGAATTAGGAGTCAAATCTTCCTTTTGATAAGAGGATTCAATAAAAGGTGACTTGGAACAAAAAAACTCAATTCCAAGTGGCGACTCTAAATAATAAAATCCCTTTTTCAAAACGTCACTTCGATTGGAAAAACTCTTCTAACTCAACATTGTAATAGGATTGCTTGCGAAAAAAAAAGAAGTATGACAGCATCTTGTAATACAAATTAGTTGAATGGTGGTTATTCTTATTTTAGTAATCCTTGTCTACATTATGGAGGACCGCACTTGTGGCCAAAGTGTGAAAATATTTTCGGGAGCGAGTTGAGTGTACCATCTCAATCTTTTGAGTTGAATATTTGTAATATGTGTAGTGGTCAAGGTGGACATTGAGATGCCTGTCCTAATTCTTTTTATCTTTCTATGAGCTCTTAATATGATTTTTCTAATAATGTTTGTGATTTTGATAGGACCAATGAAGTGGGGGATGTGGAACGTGTTGCCCATATTAATTATGGCCATGGTGAGGCAAGTGGCCGAGCAATAAGATGAAAATAAAAAAGATATAAAAAATTAGTGCAATAATTTTTTTCACTAGTGCAACAATCACGAGAATGAAGGCAACATGGAAGACTTTGGTGAAGAGAGCAAGTTCCTACAAGAAAATTTTGAAGAAGAAGACATCGTAAGCCAATTTTGGATAGAGGAACAAACTCAACTAATAAAATTTTATGTGTTTCTCCATAATGGCCTTTCAAATATGGAAGAACGGTTGATAGACGGAAGAACTAATCTCAGGCAAGAGATAGACCAATTTAGCTCAGATATACATGACATGCATGCTCAATTGAATGAAAAGGTTGAGGCGTCTGATGCCCAACAACCAATTGTTGTGGATACTGGCTAGCTTGTGGAGCAAAAATAGGAGTTCCAACCATTCGACCAAAATATTGTTGATGATGCCAAGGTTGACGAAGCGTTTGAAAGTGAGGATCTCAAAAGTGAAAAGATTTTAGAGTTTGAGCATATTGGAATTGTCACAACCCGGAATTCCCACCATCGGGACTGTGATGGCGCCTAATATTTTACTTCTTAAGAAAGTCAATGTTAGCAATATCTATTAACCATTTTTAACAATTTTCATATTAAATAACAATAATAAAACTGAATAGTCTAAAATAAGGTAATAAACTAATAAGTGGCAAAATCCAAATACAAATACGGGAACTGGTGTCACGAATACATGAGTATCTAGAGTACAATGGTCTGAAATAAACATAACTGCCTAAATCAAAATAAACAGCTAAATGATGTACAAGGGGACTTCAGGTTTACGGACGTCGTGCAACTACACCTCATGTCTCCACTGATAGCTAGATCCGAGCAAACCTCACTCAGCGCAGCTGGGACCAACTTCGGTATCTGCACAAGAAGTGCAGAGCATAGTATGAGTACAACCGACCCCATATACTCTGTAAGTGCTGTCTAACCTCGACGAAGTAGTGACGAGGCTAGTTAAGGCGGGTCACTTACAATAACCTGTATGCAATAATAATAATAATAACAAAAAAGACAGGAATGGAAATGAAATGTTAATTCATAACAACGAACTCGAAATCCAACTATGAGAAACCCCATAATAACAAGTCATATAAATTCATCTCAAATACCAAGGCCAATCCAACAGTCACAAGAAAATACAACTTTATACAATCCATTGCAGCGCACAACTCGATCCCACCATATCATCATTTGTCAATATCATAATCCGTCCTTATTCCCCTATTTCAATCCATTATCTTTTGATTTTCGTTGCGGCGTGCAACCCGTTCCCACAAGAATTTCAATCAATAATAGCAAACCAACAATAAAATTTACATGAAGTTCTACATCAAGAGAGTAATGTGTACGAGATAAGGAAGGATCACATAATACTCAATGAATCTCAAATAACTCGAATATCTCAACTCTTTACCAACTCATCGATACTACTAATGAACAATTCTACTACTAAAAAATCTGGTTTTAGCGACAGACAAATTCTGTAGCTAAACAGAAAAAATTCGTCACTAATCTCATTTAGTGACAGATTAGCGACAGATTATCAAGAGATTCTACTAGCTACGGGCGATTTAGCGACAGATAAACGACGATGTTCGTAGCTAATTCTAGTTTTTTTTGTAGTGTTCATACACGTGAATCTACAATGTAGAAGGAAAAAACTTTTACAAAACTATAAAACAAGCAAGACATAGGACAATTTAGATATGCAAGAAAAGCAAATATAGATAAGTAGAAAATAAGCATGAAATTATGAAAGGATGGACAATTTAATACATGGATAACCAAATAACAAGTAACAATTATGGCATAGAATGCAACTAAGCATATAACAATTAAGGCATGTAACAAGATATACTAAGAAGTAACGAAAACATGGAAGCAAGTAACACAACGACGCATATACACTTTTCACCTCACATATACACTGTATCACACGTAATTCACCTAACATGTAGTTCAAGAGTTCCTAATTTCCTCAAATCAAGGTTAGACCCAACACTACCTCACTCAACTCAATCAATCAATTAACTACAGCCTTGCCTTTTGAACAAGCCTCCATACAAACCAAATCTAGCAAATTATTGACCAAATGATTAAAAATAAGCTTTAGACCATTTTTAGATCATTTTTTAAAAATTCAACCTCGGGCTCACTTGGTCAAAATCGAGATTCAGACCAAAACCCGATTATCCATTTTCCCCGAGCTCGGTTATGTGATTTTTTCGAAATTCGACCCCAACTCGAGGTCTAAAATCCAATTTTATAAAAACCTCTAACTCTACCCAAATCCCTAATTTTTACCATGAAATTATTAATTTGATGTTGAAATCTCATGAAATATAATGGGTAATTAAGAAAAAAGGATTAACGTCACTTACTAATGAATTTAGGAGGAAACATCTCTTGGAAAATCTCCCTCTAGGGTATTTAGTGTAACGACCCGACCGGTAGTTTTGAGTTCTAGCGCATCATTCAGTGGTTTGAGGCCATGAGTAGCTTCACTTCATGTATCATGACTTACACGCGTAGTCGGAATTGAATTTTGGGAAGTTTAGACTCGATTTGGAAAGAGAATTCTCATTTAGGAAGCTTTAAGTTGGAAGAATTGGTTAGGTGGTGATTATGAGTAAACGACCTCGGAATCAGGATCTGGAGGTTCCAACAGGTTCGTATGATGATTTTGGACTTGGACGTATGTACGAGTTGAGTTTTGGATGGCCCAGGAGCATTTCAGCGCATATTGTGGAAGTTAGCATTTTGGGAAGAATTTCATAAATAGGGGTTTGCAGTGCATTTAAGTGTTTTCAATGTCTGTTTGGTACTCCGAGTCTGGGAATAGCTCCGTATGGAAATTCTGGTATTGGGAGCGCGTCCGGAAGTGGATTCGGAGGTCCGTAGTTCATTTTGGAGTCATTTGGCTAAAGTTAGAAATTTGAATATTTTTAAGAAGTTTGACCGGAAGTAGACTTTCTCATATCGGGGTCAGATTCTGATTCTGAAAGTTGGAGTAGGTCCGTAATATCAAATACGAATTGTGTGCAAAATTTGAGGTCAATCGGACATGATTTGATAGGTTTCGGCATCGAATGTAGAAGTTTGAAGTTCTAAAGCTCATTAAGCTTGAATTGGGGTGCGATTCATGATTTTCATATTTTTTGATGTGATTTGAGGCCTCGATCAAGTTCGTGTCATGTTTTGGGACAGGCTGGTGTGATTGGACAGGGTCCCGGGGGCCTCGAGTGTTTTTCGGATCATTTTGGACTACTTTGGATGCTGATTTACTGATATCTGGTGTTGTTCTTCGCGTTCGCGAGGAACCTCCGGCGTTCACGAAGAAGTAATTGGCTTATGGGATTTTCTTCTTCGCGTTCGCGAAGAGACTCTCACGTTCGCGAAGAAGGAATTGACTTCTGGGATTTTCTTCTTCGCGTTCGCGAAGAAGGAAATCTCTGTTGCGCAGATCTGATTTAGGAGACTCATATCTCTCAATCTATAAGGAATTTTGAGATAACATAAAAACGGATTTGTATCCCTTTGTGTCCTGTTTTCAGAAACATAAACCAATTAGCATTTGGATTAGTGTACAAAGAGTTATGGCTGGTACACTATAGGCTGTCCGGGAAGATGAAGAAGAAATTTGTATTGCATAGGGCTGACTTTGGCAGCTTATATCTTGAAATATATAAGGAATTGGGAGATGACAAAAGCATAAAAGTTGTAAATATTGGAGTCTAGTTTTCATAAAATTAAACCATTTATCATTTAGAGTTTTGTACAAAATGTTATGACCATTATACTAGAGGCTATCTGAGAAGAGTTTATAAGTGACTTTTAAGAAATTTGTTCATCGCGAACGTGATGGGGGTCTCGCGAACGCGATGAAGGATCGCCTGGGTAGTGTATAAGTTTGTAAAAATGGGTTTGGCTCATTCATCTCATTTCCTCCATGGGAGCCGACCTAGGAGCGATTTTGAAGCTCCATCTTCATCATTCATGTCAAGGTAAGTGATTCCCACATATTGCAAGTTAAATACTTGGATTATATATATAATTTAACATGGAAATTCACGGAAAATTAGTGAAAACTTGGGGTTTTGGTAGAAAACCTAGAAATTGATATTTTTGGATTTTGACCACGAAATTGGACATGAGATTTGGAATAAATTATATATTTGAGTTCGTGATGTTATGGATAAAATTTATCTTCGAAAATTATTGGATTCCGGGCACGTGGGCCCGAGGGTGATTTTATCGACTTTTCGAGCGTAGTTGGGAAATTGTTTAAATTGAATTGTCGTGAGTATTAGAGTATGTTTTTATGGGTTTAGACATTTATTGACTAGTTTTGGAGCGATGGGCATCTGTTAGAGTTGTTGGAAAGGCTTGGAAGCTGGCTATGGAACTTCAAAGCGAGGTAAGACTCCTTTCTAACCTTGTAAGAGGGAATTAACCCCATAGGTGGACTAAATTATTATGTGCTTCTATTTGTGGGGGCTACGTACGCACGAGGTGACGAGAGTCTGTACGTAGCTACTAGCTATGCCTATGTCCGGGTAGTTTTAGGCTTACATCATGCCTTGTTGATATTGTTATTAATTTATGTTCATTGTTTGACTTGAGAGGGAGCGTGATTGAGTTTGCTTATTAAATATTTTGAGAGGAGTTGAAATTTAAGAATTTAATATTTAAAAGGTTTCGTTTGAACTTCGTAATTTTGAAAGGAATTGAGGAATATTATAATAGTTTAAGAAATCTATGTGTAACCGCGTTGCATGTATGTTTTCCGAGCGGGGTATTTCCTTCTACTAATCTTATGGGATCAGGCCGTTCGCTTCGACAGGATTTATGTACCATACTCTCATGGAGGCGGTCCGTTCTCCTCAGCAGGTTAATAGATGCATCTATGGTTCGCGCCATTCGACCCTCTGGCAGTGCACAATGTACTTTTATGTTGGATCGGGCCATACGCCTCGGTATTCCTATATATATATTATCCTCATGGAATCATGCGTAATATTTGTCTAGAAGCCAGTGTTTCTGAGGGTTTTCCCCTTATTTGAATTATGACAACCTCTTTGATGAATCCACTATATCTATGTATATGCTCCGGTTACGGAGGGAACTTGCTAGTTGAGAGCTGAGTAAATTGTAAAGAAGGGAATTGTACTACGTAATTTATACTTGTTTGTTTCATATATTTACTCTATTTCATATTTATTTATTTGTTTACTGTACATGATATTATTAGACCACTAGTATGTGTCGTAGTCGACCCCTCGTCATTACTTCTTCGAGGTTAGACGGGATACTTACTGGGTACGCGTTGTTTTCGTACTCATGCTACACTTGTTGTACATTTTGATGTACATGTACATGTATGGATAGTGGCCTCGTGGGCGCAGCGGCGTGGTTGATATGGGGACTTAAGGTGAGCTGCATCTTATGAGACGATCCACAGCCAACAGGGTCTCCTTTAGAGTACTTGTATCTTTCTTTCTATCTAAATTTGTATTCCGGACAATTATTGTATTTTATTTTACTTCCCAGTAAATGCTCATGCACTTGTGACACCGGGTTCTGGGATGTATATGGGATTGGTTGGTATTGAAAAGTAGTTGAAGATATTATTACCTACTTGGTGAAGCTCATTATTTATTGTTTAATGTGAGGAAAATAAATGATTTTAAAAAAAAAAGTTAAAACGAGAATTTAATTAACTATATAGTGCTGGCTTTCCTGACAGTGGTGTCCGGCGCCATCATGACCTTTAATAGATTCTGGGTCGTGACAACATGGTATCAGAGCACTAGGTTCACTTAGGTCTCACGAGTCATGAGCGAGTCTAGTAGAGTCTTGCGGATCGGTACAGAGACTTCTCTACTTATCTTCGAGAGGCTACAGGGCTGTTAGGAGCACTCCCTTTCTTGATTCCTCATCGTGCAATTTGATTCCTTTGAGGCTTATGCCTTTGATTCTTTCCTATACAATCTTATGCGACGTGAAGCGCTTGCTATAAATCGAGAATTGAGAAATTGTAATGGTACTACATATGTGGTGCAGGATGTTTTTCCCTACGTATTTGATTGGGCTATTGTCTTCGCCTTGAGGAAGGTTGTTCTATCGTTTCAGCTCAATATCAGTATTACCTAAAGTTTTGAGATTTTGTATTGATTGTTTTGACGATTCGTGCATTTCTATCGCACAGTGTGGTGTAATGGTAGGATGCTTGCGTTGAAGCAGTGAATGAATTGGAAGGATGTTTACTCAGTGCAAGACTCAGAGATTCGATATTTTATTTCCGGAGGAGGAAAGGCAACCAGACTATGAGTTTTCAACTTGGGTTGATGGAGTAACGATACTTGGTATTTTCGAGCATGGTGGAATCTTCATCTCTGATGTGGTGTCGTCGTCCTTGATTGAATATAAAGTGTTAAGTTCACCGGTGTTATGGTTTTCTTCAATTCACCTCAAAACAAAGTATTGTGAAAGGTGCAAGGGAAACGGCTGTAATAAATCGCAGTGTGTGGTTGTTCAGGATCAAATCGGCGTTCCTAGTGTTGATGGCTCGAGAAAGATGATTTTTGGAAGGGTTTAGAGATGGTGGCGATCTGTTAGTTCAAGTGCTACAGAGATGGATTTTGACTTAAGGCGTCAATTGGGAAGCGAAGGATGAGGAAGGACATATGGGAGGTGTCTTGCGGTGGTTAAACTTCTAGAAGGCCAATTGTGAGAAGCAGGATTCGAGTAGTTTCTTAGAGGATGAGTTTGACCAAAGTGGGAGAGTGGCGGAGTAGCGTATGGGTTCTGTGGTAGGATGACTACATGCCTTGAGAAAAGTGTAGAGAGATTTAGGATTCATGGTGGACATTGATTAGGTCTACAGATTCAATTTGGAACATTGGCTATTATACGATGGGAGATTTGATACGACAGAAAGGAGTTGCTTGATATGAAGAAAGATACAACATGACTTTGGATTGGAATGTATTGTTTCACCTTTAGTTGATTCCATGAGGAGTGAACAGACTTGTACAACTGGTGAATGAGCACAGGCTCAGGATGGTTTAAGGATTTCATAGTAAGAGTACTCAGTGCAGCGTCGTTGGAAGATGTTGACATGTAATCTTCACAGGGGACTTATTTCTTGTGAGCGGGTTAGCGGTCTTGTGGTGTTGACGAAGATTCTACAAAGGATTCGACTAACTATATAGGAAAAGTTCGAATATGTGCACGTGGTTAGTGATTCAGAGTGTTCATGAAGAGTTTGACAAAAAGGTTTTGAGAAAATTCAGCGGGTTGATTGTGCAAGATCATGTCAATGGGGGGATAAGGAATCTTGGTGGGTTCCAGAGTTATGCAATGGTAGCCTCAAGATAAGTGGGAGAGCCCCACCACCTACGATTGGATTGTCAGGTTATCTAGTTGCGAGGTTTCGGGTTATCAGCATATTGATGGGTTATTACGACCAAGGGAAGAAAACATTAGTGGAAATTTGAGCAAAGGATTTGGGGAGTGTGGGATGTATTTGGCCTTATCAATTTATGTTTAGGATATGGGAGGACTCATGATTTGTGCTTTATGTAGAAGCGATTTACAAGAAGGTGATTCGGCCAGGTGTCTCTTTGAGGGGGTTTTCATGTGCTAGCAGAGCCTTGAGTTGATTATATTTGGGACCGAGTCAGAGTGGGTGACTCTAAACAATGGTCCTAGTTGATTCAAAAGCAAAAGTGCGGTGCCTAAGGATTTCCATTTCATAGTATGGTTAAGTATCGAGCTTTTGTAGTAGATTATGAAAAGGGGCTTTGACTGTTTCATGTTGCCTTCGGTCTTCGATGTAGCATTAGAGGAATAGGAGAAAATAACTTCGGATTCATAGAGGAATTATCCGAATAGGTGTACCCTATTAGTGGTTCAGGAGTTATGACAAATTATTGTACTCTTACATATTGGCATGATTAGGTGTAGCGGGTAGCATGAGAATTGGAAGTCGAGGATCAAGGTTGCAGTTCGATGTTGACAAGAATATCACGAGCTCGGGTGAGCAAGAAAGGATTCATATGGTTAGAGTAAGTTTGTATTGTCATTAGCATCACTTTAGATCGGTGTCTTGTGTAAGAGTCCTAGCGTACTCATTATGGGTTCTTTATTTGCTTTAAAGTATTAGTATGGTCGGTGGTATGGATGTGCATACTTGTTACCTTGTCCGGAAGGTCGTGGGAGCGTACCCCACGGGAAGGTTATATAAGTGTGACATATAGTCATTTAACTGATTATAGATTTAAGACCAAGTATGGATATTATGGTACTATCATTAATGTGAGGGTTTAGGCCTGGAAGGCGCTCTATTAATTGGGTTGTGGACTGTGGATATTTGTGCCGGATTGACGGCTGTTCTTTTGTGTCATGGGAGAAAAAGGGTTAGTGTGGACCCTTGAAAGGTTATTAGCTCTGTGTGGTATGGTCAGAATCAGCTTGAGGTCTGTGAGTGGATCTAAACGTGAATGTGGACTCTATATCAGTCCAGATGTGTTCATTTCAACTTAGCGCTATTTACGGAGGAATCTTCGGGCTTTGGATGTTATTTGTATCGTCAATTATTCGGTGGAATCTATATTATGAGAGGTGGGATTTGAGGTGGTTTGATTATTCGCACTCGTATAGAGACCCCCATGTAATTGTGGTGTTGTGAGAGCAGGATGGCTCTCGAGATACAGGTCATTTATCGCACCGTAGTTGTGCTTGAGTTTCATAGCATATGGCGCTATCTGTCTCCCAGGATTTGTATTATGCACTTCGAGTGCTTGTGGTTGATATTCAGGTATTTCGTAGTTATGAGCATTTTAGCTCGGTGAGTAATTTCTTATAGATTATTAATAGATTGGGTGGCACGCCGCCACGGGTATCATGCTTGGATCGAGTTGCACGCCGCAATAGTGTGATGTTGAGTACAGTTTCCCCTATCTATTATTGGGTGTTTTTCTTCTCATTTTCTGATAAAGGTTCATAATATCTTTTCGATTGTTTAAATTAGTTACGTGGGTTGAGTGGTTCTTCCCAGAGTTCGTTTCCTTATGTATCACATCTAGCTTGTAGCTTGTGGGAACATTGTGGCATTATATGAGACTTTGGTAGTGTCTGAGGTGGCTTATTGCCTGAGCAGCTTGTACTGGGTAAGACTAGATTATTGGACCCGGGATCAGTGCGATCAGATTTATATGCGAGCATATTTGAGAGCACATATCAGTATTTGGTTCATAATGAAGTAGTGGTCCTTATCAGGAGGAGGGACTTAATGATTGTTGACTCGTCAGTTGGTTATGAATTTCTACACTTCTCTTCCGTCGTGGAAGTATTGCAATAGTTGGAACAAGACTTATATGTGTCATAGGTTGTGTTGTGGGCATCAGATTCGTGGAATTGTGGCTATTACTGCCGGAGGGTGTTATTATGGTCAGGTGAATTATGCGGTGCATAGTGTTAATTCAGCAAAGGCATGCAATCATGTGTTTGGTACATTGTGTGGTGATTGATACATTGTTCGTATGTTGGAAACAAGCTTGGTAGAAAATTTCGAATGTTGGAATTTGGCTCTAAGACTTATTTGGCTAAGTAAAAAGGGATAATCTTCAGATTTGTTCGAGAAAATGTGCTCAACTGAGTTGTGGTAGCACGGGTAGGTGCACGAGGTGTTAAATAGTGATTTCAGACAACTCCAACGCAATTCTTAGCACGTTCGAGGACGAACGTATGTTTAAGTGGGAGAGAATGTAACGACCCGATCGGTCGTTTTGAGCTCTAACGCGTCATTCATCAGTGTTTGAGGCCATGAGTAGCTTCACTTCAGGTATCATGACTTGCACACGTAGTCGGAATTGAATTTCAGAAAGTTTAGAGTCGATTTGGAAAGAGAATTCTCATTTTGGAAGTTTTAAGTTGGAAGAATTTGTTAGGTGGTGATTTTGAGTAAATGACCTCGGAATGGGGATCTGGAGGTTCCAACAGGTTCGTATGATGATTTCGAACTTGGGCGTATGTCCGGGTTGGCTTTTGGATGGCCCGGGAGCATTTCGGCTTATATTGTGGAAGTTAATATTTTGGGAAGAATTTCATAAATAGGGCTTTGCAGTGCATTTCAGTGTTGTCAATGTCCGTTTGGTACTCCGAGTCTAGGAATAGCTCCGTATGGAAATTCTGGTATTGGGAGCACGTCCAAAAGTGGATTCGGAGGTCTGTAGGTCATTTGGGAGTCATTTGGCTAAAGTTAGAAATTTGAAGGTTTTTAAGAAGTTTGACCGGAAGTGGATTTTTTGATATCGAGGTCGGATTCCGATTCCGGAAGTTGAAGTAGGTCTGTAATGTAAAATACGACTTGTGTTTTAAACTTGAGGTCAATCGGATGTGATTTGATAGGTTTCAGCATCGAATTTAAAAGTTTGAAGTTGTAAAGTTCATTAAGCTTGAATTGGGGTGCGATTCATGATTTCGATGTTTTTTGATGTGATTTGAGGCCTCGAGCAAGTTCGTGTCACGTTTTGGGACATGCTGGTGTGATTGGATAGGGTCTCGAGGGCCTCGGGTGTATTTCGGATCATTTTGGGATACTTTGGATGCTGATTTACTGATATCTGGTGTTGTTCTTCGCGTTCGCAAGGAACCTCCCGCGTTCGCGAAGGTACTCTCGCGTTCGCGAAGAAGGAAATGTCTGTTGCGCAGGTCTGATTTTGGAGGCTTATATCTCTCAATCTATAAGGAATTTGGAGATGAGGTAAAAAATGAAAGTTGTAGCTCTTTGTGTCTTGTTTTTATAAAGTTAAAGAAATTATCATTTGGATTTGTTTATAAATATTTATGGCTGGTACACTACAGGCTGTCCGGGAAGATGAAGAAGAAATTTGTTTTGCACAGGGCTGACTTTGGCAGATTATATCTCGAATTATATAAGAAAATGGGAGATTACCTAACCATGAAAATTTTAGATCATGGAGTTTAGGTTTCAAAACATTAAACCATTTGTCATTTGTATTTTTGTACAAAAAGTTATAACCATTATACTAGAGGCTGTATGAGAAGAAGTGTATGGGCAGTGTATAAGTTTGTAAAAATGAGTTTAGCTCATTTCATCTCATTTCCTCCATGGGAGCCGACCTAGGAGAGATTTTAGAGCTCCATATTCATCATCCATGTCAAGGTAAGTGATTCCCACATATTGCAAGTTAAAAACTTGGATTATATATATAATTTAGCATGGAAATTCACGGAAAATTAGTGAAAACTTGGGGTTTTGGTAGAAAACCTAGAAATTGATATTTTTGGATTTTGACCACGAAATCGGACATGGGATTTGGAATAAATTATATATTTGAGTTTGTGAGGTTATGGATAAAGTTTATCTTCGAAAATATTCGGAATCCGGGCACGTGTGCCCGAGGGTGATTTTATTGGCTTTTCGAGCGTAGTTGGGAAATTGTTTAAATTGAATTGTCGTGAGTATTAGAGTATGTTTTTATGGATTTAGACTATTGACTAGTTTTGAAGCGTTGGGCATAGGTTAGAGTTGTTAGAAAGGTTTGGAAGCTGGCTGTGGAACTTCGGGGCGAGGTAAGTCTCCTTTCTAACCTTGTAAGAGGGAATTAACCCCATAGGTGGACTAAATTATTATGTGCTTCTATTTGTGGGGGCTACGTACGCACGAGGTGACGAGAGTCCGTACGTAGCTACTAGCTATGCCTATGTCCGGGTAGTTTTAGGCTTACATCATGCCTTGTTGATATTGTTATTGATTTATGTTCATTTTTTGCCTTGAGAGGGAGCGAGATTGAGTTCTCTTACTAAACGTTCTAAGAGGAGTTGAAATTTAAGAATTTAAGATTTAAAAGGTTTCGTTTGAACTTTACCGTACCTGATATTATTGGACCACTAGTAACTGTCGGAGTCGACCCCTCGTCACTACTTCTTCAAGGTTAGACGAGATACTTACTGGGTATGCGTTGTTTTCGTACTCATGCTACACTTGTTGTACATTTTGATGTACAGGTACATGTATGGATAGTGGCCTCGTGGGCCCAACGGCGTGGTTGATACGTCGACTTAGGTGAGCTGCATCTTATGAGACGATCCGCAGCCAGCAGAGTCTCCTTCAGAGTACTTGTGTCTTTCTTTCTATCCAAATTTGTATTCTGGACAATTATTATATTTTATTTTACTTCCCAGTAAATGTTCATGCACTTGTGACACCGGGTTCTGAGATGTATATGGGATTGGTTAGTACTGAAAATTAGTTGAAGATATTATTATCTACTTGGTGAAGCTCATTATTTATTGTTTAATGTAAGGAAAATAAATGATTTCAAAAAAAAATATTAAAACGAGAATTTAATTAACTATATAGTGCTGGCTTGCTTGAGTGGTGTCCAATGCTATCACGACCTTTAATAGATTCTGGATCGTGACATTTAGGGTTGAGAATTGTGAGAAATGAGCTAAGTCCTTTTTTTCCCCTCTTTTATCCAGTTGCGAATGTCCCAATTGCGATATCTTGTTCGCAATTGCGAATATCGCAAATGCGAGACAAGGGTCGCAAATGCGAACCCTGTCACAGAAGAGCAAAAGTCGCAAATGAGACATTTAGGTCACAAATGCTAGCCCTGAATTATCGCAAATGCGACCCAAAACTTCGCAACACCGAAGCAGTACTCCAGTGGCCAGTGATTGCAATCGCAAATGTGAATAAATTCTCGCAAATGCGAGTTTCACCCAGCCAAGCCCATGCTCGCATATGCAAACTATTTTTCACAAAAACGAGGCTCGCAATTGCAAACCATACCTTGCAATTGCGAGATCTGCAACAGAGCACGAGAATGGGTATTGCACCAGCAGTCCTTGCATTATCCAAACTCATCTGAAAGATGTCTGAAACTCACCCGAGTCCCTCGCACAATCAAATCACCAAAATAACATCTAAATCTACGAATCAATCCTCAAAATTAATGAACTTTCAAAGTGAAACTCAGGAACACTATAATCACATTTAAGCGTCCGAATCAAGTCAAATCAATTCCTAATTGAACCAAATTTTGTAGACAGGTTTCAAATAGTAATACATAACTATTTCAAGTTTTAACATCAAAAATCCGAACCCGTTAGCTAAGAAGTCAGCTTACGGTCAAACTTAGTAATTTCTAACTTTCAAAAATGCTAGTTTTTGGCAAAATGAGTCAAACCAATTTAGGGACTTCCGAATTCAATTTCGGGCATATGCCCAAGTCCCAAATCATGATACGAATCCACCGGGATCGTCAAAATACCGATCCAGGTCCGTTTATACAAAGTGTTAACCGTAGTCAACTCGAACCATTTTTAAGGCAAAAATTCATATTTTCGTTAATTTTTCACATAAAGACTTTTCGGAATGAGACACAGACTGCGCACACAAATCGAGAAATATTAAACGGAGCTAATCGGGGTCTCAGAATACAGAAATAGAGGCTAAATCTCAAAATAACCTATCGCGTCATCACATGATCTCATTCTAAACACTTTTCAACATTGTATTTTGTTGGTGACACGAGAACTAATCAACCCAAGTTTATGGAGGATTCTAGGGATGAGTAAAAAATGCATATATTCTATGATTTTCTATACCAAGAAGACAAAATGACATTACTCACTTAAAGGCCAAGAAGTGGAAGATACAATATTGTTTACTTGGTTCTTTTGTATTCGTACCACCACCCCAGGACCATAACCGAAAGCTTGAATCAAATTTGGGGATACAATTTATATCTTCGAGGTGGAGGAAAAAGTGGTGAAGTTATTATAAATCGTGCCACGATCATAAATAGGGCACTTGTTGGGAGGCAACCCAATTGTACTCTGTCTTTTTATTTTTTCTTATTTATTTCTTATTGTGTTATTTTTTGTAGTGTTATTTTGTATTTTGTAGGAGTAAGAGCATGGAATCAAAGCCAATAGGTTGTGAAAAATCAAGCAGGTGGTTGAAATTAAGTGTGAGGTGCTCGCACAAAGGATCATACTCGGGAGAAGTCTGAATATCCCATGAGGGGCTAATGCTTCGGTATTTAGCCTATCATGGAGTCTCTTTTATCCTCTTGTTATTTATAGCATAAATTGAGGACATTACGTAATTTTAAGCGTGGTGAGGAGATTGTATAGGTGATTGTTTTTGTGCTATCCTAGCTTAATTTTAGTACTTTGTCTTAGTGTAGTGGTTTTTGATTGTAAAAAGAAAATAAATAAAAAATTTTATATAAAAAACGAAAAAAAATATCAAAAAATTTGGTTTTTTCCCGACGATGGAGTGTGGACAGCTTTCTTGAGGGATTAAGGTCCAACAAAATGCAAAAAAAAGATTTATTTTTTATTTCTAGATAGTTTTAGTTAGATAATAATCTCTTTTGGTTTTCTTTGTGGATCTTTTCTTTTTCAGGGGCAGTAACTTGAATCGGGTATTTCTTTTATCTTTTTAGGGTTAGAGTAGGAGTAAGAAGGAATAAAAACCTGCTCTTAGATGCCTTTTGATGTGTTGATGCTAGCATATTTAGGCTGAGGCACGTGAATCACATTCCCGACATGTTTTGAAATGTATGATGCCTTGGAAAATTGAATAGCCTATTCTGTAACACCTATTTATAAGCTTCTTGACTTGTTTGTTCATCTAGTGCTTATTACTTAATAATTGTTGGTTATGTACTAGTTGTTTTGATTTGAGAGTTGGAATGAAACTGTCCTGAACGAGTCATGTGCAATGTGCGTGAGAGATTTGAAGTTGTATTATGTGTTATCCTAAGTTAGTCTAGAACTTGCCCCGTGTGAGTGATGAAGTGAAATAAGTAAGCATTGTTGAGTCTAAGAGATGATTTAGGCCTCTCTTTGATTAATCAATGATTACCTCTTAAAGTACTTAATTGAATTTTTCATAGTTAGCCCTTTTGAGCTTATAGACCTTTTCTTTGGCGCCAACATTACAAGCCTATATCCATTTTTGTTCTTAACTGACATTGTTTTGATTCTTTTACCTCTTAAAATACTTAATTGAAAATGAGCACTAGACAAAGTAAGGAGGAAGCTTCGATTGCTTTTGAGTGGAACCAAGGAAAGGAAGAAAGGCTACTCGTGCAAAAAGAACCATTAGCTGAAATTGCGAGAATATGGAGAGTGTTAGAAAAAGATATACAAAGCAAAAGAAAAAAAAACAGAAAAATAAAAATATAAAAAATAAAGAAAGAGTAAACAAAAAAATAACACATCTCACAAATATATATTTTCTCATCGCTAATGAGCTGCCAAGATTGAAGTGCTAAAAGAAAGGGGACCTACTTGTGATATGGTAATGAGATGGAACGTGTTAAGATTGGGTTATGATAAGTTTGCGCTCGAAATGATTGTATATTGTATTAAAGTCCTTAGGAGGGTTAACCACTCTTATCCAAATATATCCTACCCATCCCTTAACCTAAATTACAACCCATATAGTTCCTAGATCTATTATGCTTAGATTTGTCAAGTCCTACACTACGAGCAAGCCTATGGTACGACCTTGAGAAGCACATGAGTTTCTTCTTAGAGCAAGTGAATTCTTGTTCTTATGTGTGGAGTATTTTAATTACATTTGATCTCTTGAATCGAGTGTCGATTATTTATTCTCTGGTTTTATAGTGAGCTCACATGATCTCATGATGGATAGGTGGATTTATTGAACTTCTCTTATTGGGGTGAATGTGCTAACTAAGAGTGTTTAGTGGCAACGAGTCAATCTTTGAGTGTCACGATCCAAATCCCACACTAGGTCGTGATGACGCCCAACAATGTTGTTAGACAAGCGGTTGTATCTCCAAATTAATTATCCTTTTTACTTTATAAAATCAGAAATTCCATAAATACTTAGAATTAGATCCAGAACCCATGGAAACATACATATATCTTTACCAAAATACCGAGTACGAAAATACATAAAACATAATGCTAGTAACAACAAGTACAATTGTGAACATCCACTAGAAACCCCCAAAATTAACCCGGTGTCACAAGTACATGAACATCTGCTAGGAAATACAATACTACTACAACCTTTGTCTAGAATATAAAAATAGATAGGATAAAATAAATTTATATGATGGAGACTCCGTGTGCTGCAGTGTGATGACCCGATAGGTAAGTTTTAGTTTTAGCCTTCATTTTCGTGTTTTGAGACTTGATTAGCTCCGTTTAGTATTTTTCAATTTGCGTGCAAAGTCCGTGTCTTATTCCGGAAAATTTTTATGTGAAAAATTGAAGAAAATGTGAACTTTATCCTTAAAAATAATTTGAGTTGACTAGGGTCAATATTTTGTGTATATAGATTTGGATCAGTATTTTGACAATCCTGGTGCACCGTATTGTGATTTTGGACTTTGGCGTATGTCTATAATTGAATGCGGAAGTCCCTAGCTTGTTTTGACGTGATTTGTTGGAAACTAGTAATTTGAAGGTTTAAATATTTTCAAAGTTTGACTGTAGGTTGACTTTATCGCTACCAGGTTCGGAGCTTGTTTTGACGTGATTTGTTGGAAACTAGTAATTTTAAGGTTTAAAGATTTTCAAAGTTTGACTGTAGGTTGACTTTATCGCTACCAGGTTCGGATTCCGGTCACAGAACTTGGAATATGTTCATTTTACTATTTAGACTTGTCCTGCAGAGTTGATTTGATAGGATTCAGATTCTCGGTTGTGAATTTGAAAGTTCTTGAGTTTCTTTGAAAATTTCATGCATTTTTATGTCCGGCTCGTAGTTCTAGGTGTTATTTTTCTGCTTTGATCACACGATCAAGCTCATATGATGTTGTTACACATGTGTGCATGCTTGGTTTGAGGCCCGAAGGGCTCAGGTGAATTTCAGATAGGCTATGGATCAACTTTGAACTTAAGAAATTTGCTAGTTTTGCTGGTGTCTGAGATTTTGTGCTTCGAGATCGCGAAGGGAAAACGGGGACAAGGACGGAGTTCCTTCATCGAGAACACGATGGCTTGGTCACGAACGGGAAGCATTGGAGGGTTTACCCTTCACGGACGCGACCATATATTTGCGAACGCATAGGGTTGTGAGGCCTGTAAGGGAGCTTGACAGCTACTCTTCACGAACATGATAGTTGGACCACGAATGCGAAGGCAGGTGGGAGTAAGCCTTCGTGAACGCCGAGAGTGGCTCGCGAATGCTTAGGCCTTTGGCCACTGCTCCTTCGTGATCGAGTCAGGGCCTTCCCGAACGTGAAGAAGGCCTGGCGCCCAGTGATTAAAATATCCCAAAGTCGAGAATAAAGTCATTTTTCACAATTTTCTAGTTTGAGCTCGGCCTAGAGGTGATTTTGAAGAGATTTTTCATCCCAACTTCATAGCTGAGTAGATTTTAACTTGTTTCCTTATATTTTTATAAATACCCATTGATTTTAACATTTAATCTATGCTTTTTCATGGTAAAAATTAGGAAATTAGGTAGAAATGGGGATTTTATGAAATAGAGATTTAGACCTCAAATTGAGGTCATATTTTGAAATTAATCACATAACTGGGCTCGGGGGTGAATGGGTAATTGGGTTATGGTCCAAATCTCGAGTTTTGACAAAGCGGTCCTGGGGTTGACTTTTCTGACTTCTTCAAAAATATTAAGGAATGAATCTTTTTTACTCGTGGGTAGTTTCTAAAGCTTATTTTGAATTATTTTAACTATATTTGGTTAGATTTGATTTGTTCGGAGGCTAATTCTAGAGGAAAAGACGCGGTTGAGCATTGATTTGGTTGCAGAATGAGGTAAGTGTCGTGGTTAACCTTGACTTGAGGGATTAAGACTTGTTGGTCTATTTGCTATGTGTTTTATGTGTGAGACAACGTATATGTGAGGTGATGAGTACCTATGCATGTCATTGGGTTAAAGCATGCAGTGGAAATTCTTTCTTTGTATTATATTGTTCCGTTAATTATGATATCCATGCTTAGGTTAGATTATTACTTCTTTGATTATTCGTTTCGTATTTATTGGTTATTTCAAAGTTGTTGAATATTTTTGGGAGTTGAAGTTTGATATCATGGAACCATATTTGAAGTGAAATTGTTCTTTGCATTATTGATTATTCGAATTCCTATTATTATTATTATTATTATTATTATTATTATTATTATTATTATTATTATTATTATTATTATTATTATTATTATTATTATTATTATTATTATTATTATTATTATTATTATTATTATTATTATTATTATTATTATTATTATTATTATTATTATTATTATTATTATTATTATTATTATTATTATTATTATTATTATTATTATTATTATTATTATTATTATTATTATTATTATTATTATTATTATTATTATTATTATTATTATTATTATTATTATTATTATTATTATTATTATTATTATTATTATTATTATTATTATTATTATTATTATTATTATTATTATTATTATTATTATTATTATTATTATTATTATTATTATTATTATTATTATTATTATTATTATTATTATTATTATTATTATTATTATTATTATTATTATTATTATTATTATTATTATTATTATTATTATTATTATTATTATTATTATTATTATTATTATTATTATTATTATTATTATTATTATTATTATTATTATTATTATTATTATTATTATTATTATTATTATTATTATTATTATTATTATTATTATTATTATTATTATTATTATTATTATTATTATTATTATTATTATTATTATTATTATTATTATTATTATTATTATTATTATTATTATTATTATTATTATTATTATTATTATTATTATTATTATTATTATTATTATTATTATTATTATTATTATTATTATTATTATTATTATTATTATTATTATTATTATTATTATTATTATTATTATTATTATTATTATTATTATTATTATTATTATTATTATTATTATTATTATTATTATTATTATTATTATTATTATTATTATTATTATTATTATTATTATTATTATTATTATTATTATTATTATTATTATTATTATTATTATTATTATTATTATTATTATTATTATTATTATTATTATTATTATTATTATTATTATTATTATTATTATTATTATTATTATTATTATTATTATTATTATTATTATTATTATTATTATTATTATTATTATTATTATTATTATTATTATTATTATTATTATTATTATTATTATTATTATTATTATTATTATTATTATTATTATTATTATTATTATTATTATTATTATTATTATTATTATTATTATTATTATTATTATTATTATTATTATTATTATTATTATTATTATTATTATTATTATTATTATTATTATTATTATTATTATTATTATTATATGGTGAGGAAGAGAGTAAAAGCACGAAGGGTGACGTCATGCCATTTCATTCATATTATCATTATTACATTGTGAGAAAGAGAATAAAAGCACGAATGGTGATGTCTTGCCATTTCATTCATATTATTATTACACGATGAGAACGAGAGTAAAAGCACGAAGGGTGATGTTGTGCCATTATATTCATATTATTGCATGGTGAGAACGAGAGTAAAAGCAGGAAGGGTGATGTCGTGCCATTTTCAAATCATTGATTTGACTGATTTCTGGTTTTGGTGATTTACTTGTTTATTTTGCGATTTCATACTTGTCGTATTTATTATATCTTCCCCTTTTCACATGCCCCTCCCAACTAGTACATTATCATTCTCTGTTATTATTGCAGCTTTATATACACTTGTACATGTTTATTTATGTAGGTGTCTTATCATGGACTCGTCACAACCTCGTCGAGGTTAGGGTCGACATTTACGGAGTACATTGGATCAGTTGTACTCATACTACAATCTGCACTTCTTGTGCAGATTCTTGTATTGATCCTAGTGGCGCTTAGTAGCTTTCTTCTCGGGTTTAATCGCAGTTGGAGACTTGAGGTATTAGTTGTACGGTGTCCGCCACCCTGAAGTCCCTTTCCCTTCTATCTTTACTGTTTTATTGAGTTTCAAAACAATTGTACATTGTTTAGACCTTATTTGTAGCACTCTAGATGCTCATGTATTTGTGGCTCAAGGTTCTGAGATATGTTTAGATTTCATCGTTCGGTGTTATATTGACTTACTTCAGACTTTTATCATCATCATTGTTAATAATTTGTTTTCAACTGTTTAAATCGTCTAATTATCTGTTTCACATCGGCTTGCCTAGCAAGTGGATGTTAGGCGTCATCACAGTCCCGATGTTGGTATTCCGGGTCGTGACAAGTTGGTATTAGAGTACTACCTTACTTAGGTCTCATGAGTCATGAGCAAGATAGGAGAGTCTGGAGGATCGGTACAGATTGTTTGTACTTATCTTCTAGAGACTATGGAGTTTTAAGAAAAATTTAACTTCTTTCTTCCCCTATCGTAAGATTGTGTTCAATCATTGATGTTTGAATCATTCCATTCTATTCACTCACATATGGTGAGAACACGCACAACATCTACAGGCGGGCAGGATCCGGAGTTCCCCTGTTGCAGCCAGTACCAGGGGTAGAGGACGAGGCCAAGATCAAGACAGAGGCTGAGGTAGAAGCAGAGGCAGAGTTCAGACTAGAGCTCGAGCAGCAGCACCCATAATGGAGCCTCAGATAGATCATGAGGAGGAGATCCCAGCTCAAACCGCACCAAATGGACCAGCTCAGGTCGCAAAGGGATTTCTAGCCACTCCAGTACTTTAGGACACTCTAGTCTGATTGGTGGGATTTATGGAGAGTGTGGCCCAGACCGGTGCATTTTCGGTGGCACCAGCCGTCTCTTAAGCTAGGGGAGGAGCACAATCTCCCGTTACTCACACTCCGGAGCAGATTGCTCCCATATATCAAACTCCAGTAGTCAGCCAGTTGGGGTAGTTCAGTCATTGTTGCTGCACAGACCAGGGAGAGGCCCATGATGTCTATTGAGGGATTGATGAGGTTGGACAAGTTCATAATGCTCTTCCTTATTCACTTTAGTGGTTCACCTTCTGAGGACCCACAAGATTACTTGGACCGTTGCCATGAGGTATTGTGCGACATGGGTATTGTTAATACCAACAAGGTCGACTTCGCAGTGTTGCAGATGACTAGTTCTGCCAAGAGATACTGGAGAGATTATGTGTTGACCAGACCAGATGGTTCACCTTCACTTACCTGGGATAAGTTTTCACATCTATTACTAGAGAAGTGTATTCCTTTCACTCTGAGAGAGGAGTATCGCAGGCAGTTTGAGCACCTTCAGCAAGGTAGCATGACTGTTACCCAGTATGAGACCCAATTTTTGGACCTAGATCTTCATGCAGTTATCTTACTCCCTACTGAGAGGGAGAGAGTGAGGAGATTCATTGATGGACTCATTTTCACTATTAGGCTACAAATGGCCAAGGAGTCCGCAGATGATATTTCTTTTCAGAGGGCCGTAGAGATTGCTAGATGGATCGAGATGGTTCGTGATTAGGAGAGGGGCCGATATCTAATAAGAGGCCTCTTCATTTCGTGGTTTCAGTGGTGCCTCATCTAGAGGCAGGGGTACTTTTGGTAGAGGCCATCCTCCTGGGCTGTTTCAGTTAGCTCTTCAGGCATCCCACAGTGCTTCGGGTAGTCGTGGTCCTGATGTATCTCATCTTGAGCAGCTAGCCTACACTGCACTATCAGCTCTTATTAGTACACATCTAATCGATAGTTATCAGAGTGGTTATCCAGGTCGACAGAGCCTGTTCCGGGGTCAGCAATCATATCAGCCAAGGGCTTGTTATACTTGTGGATATCCGAGGCACATTTTTAGATTTTTTCCCGAGGTCATAGGGTGGCATGCCACCACATAGTTCTTGTTCCATGGTTCCAGCAGTGGTTGCTTCAGCGCCAACTCATCCAGCTAGAGGCGGGGGTCAGGCTTCCAAAGGTGGAGGTCAGGCCATTAGAGGAAGAGGCTAGCCATCTAGAGGTCATCTGAGAGGCGAAGGTCATGGTGGTGGGACCCACCCCTATTTTTATGCATTCCCAGCTAGACCTGAGGCCGAGTCATCTGAAACTTTCATCACATGAATTGTTCTAGTTTTCCATAGAGATGTTTCAGTTCTATTTGATCTGGGTTCTACTTATTCCTACATGCCGTCCTATTTTCCTTCATATATGGTGGTGCCTCGTGATTCTTTGAGTGCTCATGTACATGTGTCCACACCTGTGGGAGAGTCTACTATTCTAGACCATGTTTATCACTCGTGTGTGATTACTATTGGGAGTCTTGAGACTAGTGTAGATCTCCTACTTCTTGATATGATAGACTTTGATGTTATTTTGGGCATGGATTGACTGTCACATTATCATGCTATATTGGACTGTCATGCCAAGACGGTGACCATAGATATGTTGGGGTTGCCTTGATTAGAGTGGATATGGAGTCTTAGCCATTCTACCAGCAGGGTTATTTCTTATGTGAAGGCTCGGCGTATGGTCTAGAAGGGATGTCTAGCATATTTGGCTTATATCCATGATTCTAGTGTGGAGGTTCCTTCCATGGATTCAATACCAGTTTTGCGTGAGTTTCCCGAGGTGTTTCCTGTAGATTTGTCGGGGATGCCACTCGATCGAGGTATCGACTTCTATATTGACTTGGCTCGAGGCACTCAGCCCATTTCTATTCAACCATACCATATGGCCCCGCCTGAGTTGAAGGAACTGAAGGAGCAGTTGCAAGATTTTCTTGATAAGGGATTCATTAGACATAATGTCTCAACCTGGGGTGCACCAGTTTTGTTCGTGAAGAAGAAGGATGGTTCGATAAGGATGTGTATAGACTATCGGTAGTTGAACAAAGTCACTATCAAGAACAAGTATTCGTTGCCGAGAATTGATGACTTATTTGATCAGCTTTAGGGTGACAAAGTGTTTTTGAAGATTGATTTGAGATCTGGCTACCATCAGTTGAAGATTAGGGTATCAGATGTCCCAATTACAACATTCAGAATAGGTATGGACATTATGAGTTCCTACTGATGTCATTTAGGTTGATGAATGCCCCAACAACATTTATGGATTTGATGAATCGGGTATTTAAGACATATTTGGATTCTTTTATGATCGTATTCATTGATGATATTTTTTATCTACTCTCGCAGTCGAGAGGAGCATGAGCAGCATCTTGGGGTTGTGCTTCAGACTCTGAGAGATAGTCAGTTATACGCCAAGTTTTCGAAGTGTGAGCTTTGGTTGGATTCAGTTGCCTTTTTGGGACATGTTTTATCCGCCGAGGGCATTAAAGTGGATCCTAAGAATATTGAGGCAGTTCAGAACTGGCCTAGACCTACTTCAGCAACAGAGAATCAGAGGTTTCTAGGTTTGGCGGGTTATTATCGCTGGTTTGTAGAAGGGTTTTCATTTCTTGCATCCCCATTGACTAGATTGACCCAGAAAGGTTCCCTATTCAGGCGGTCCAGTGTGAGTTGAGCTTTCAAAAGCTCAAGACTGCTTTAACTTCAACCCCAGTTTTGGTGTTGCTCGCAGGTTCAGGATCCTACACGATGTATTGTGATGCATCACGTATTGGGATCAGAGCAGTATTGATGTAGGATGGCAGGGTGATTGCATACACGTTGCAGTAGTTGAAGTTTCATGAGAAGAATTACCCTGTTCAGGATTTAGATTTGGCATCCATTGTTCATGCATTGAAGATTTGGAGGCATTACCTCTACGACGTATCGTTTGAGGTATTCACAAATCATCAGAGTCTACAGTATTTGTTCAAGCAAAAGGATCTCAACTTGAGGCAGAGGAGGTCGTTGGATCTGTCGAAAGAAAATAATATTACCATTTTGTATCATCTCGGGAAGGCCAATATGGTGGCCGATGCCTTGAGTAGAAAGGCTATGAGTATGGGTAGCCTTGCATATATTCCAGTTGGTGAGAGATTGCTAGAATCATATTTTCAGGCCTTGACCAATCGGTTTATGAGGTTAGATGTTTCGGATCCTAGTCAGGTTCTAGCTTGCACGGTCTCTCGGTCTTCCTTGTATGAGCGTATCAAAGAGCGTCATTATGACGACCCCCATTTTCTTTTCCATAAGGACACGGTGTAGCTTGGTGGTTCTAAGACAGTTCTTATTGGAGATTATGGGGTGTTTCGGATATAGGGTCAGATTTATGTGCCTAATGTGAATGAGCTTCGTGATTTGATTCTTGAGGAGGCTCATAGTTCTCAGTATTCGATTTATCAGGGTGCCACCAGGATGTATCAGGATTTGAGGCAGCATTATTGGTGGAGAAGAATGAAGAAAGATATAGCTGCACATGTGACTCAGTGTTTGAATTTCTAGCAGGTAAAGTATGAGCATCAGAGGCCTGGTGGTTTGCTTTGGAGACTTGAGATTCCCGAGTAGAAGTGGGAGCGTATTACCATGGATTTCATTGTTAGTCTCCCATGGACTTTGAAGAAATTTGACGTAGTATGGGTCATTGTGGACATGTTGACCAAGTCAGCACATTTCATTCCAGTGGCAGTTACCTATTTTTCAGATCGGTTGGCTGAGATCTATATCTGCGAGATTGTTCGTCTTCAGTGTGCCAGTGTCCATTATTTTTTATCGAGGTACGCAATTCACATCGCCATTCTATAGGGAAGTACATTGTGATTTAGGTACGCGGGTCGAGTTGAGTAGAGCATTTCACCCCCAGATAGACGTACAATTCGAGCGTACCATTCAAATATTGGAGGATATGCTTCGTGCATGTGTTATGGATTTCGGGGGTTCTTGGCACTTGCAAAGTTTTCCTACAACAACAGCTACCAATAGAGTATTCAGATGGCTCGTTATGAGGTAGTATATGGGAGGTGGTGTCGTTCTCTAGTTGGTTGGTTTGAGCCAAGAGAGGCTCGATTTTTGGGTACTGATTTGGTACAAGATGCCTTAGAAAAGGTCAAGATGATTCAGGAGCGACTTCTTACAACTCAGTCTAGGCAGAAGGGTTATGCCAATCAGAGAGTTCGTAATGATTTATTCATAGTTGAAGATAGGGTTTTGCTCCAAGTTTCACCCATGAAGGGTGTGATGAGGTTTGGGAAAAAGATCAAGTTGAGCCCTAGGAATATTGGACCCTTTGAGATCCTAGAGAGAGTTGGTGAGGTGGCCTACAAGCTTGCATTGCCACCTAGCTTATCAGCAGTTCATCTGGTGTTCCATATCTCTATGCTCCGGAAGTATCACGGTGATCCTATCTATTAGATTTTAGCTCATTCCAATTGGATACGGATTTGACTTACGAGGAAGAGCCGATGGTCATTCTAGCACGGCAGGTCCGGAAGTTGAGGTCTAAGAGATATCCTTTTGTTAGAGTGCAGTTGAGAGGTCAGCCTATATCCGGAGTAGATACCCACACCTTTTAACCAGTCCAGGTACCTTTCTATGTCAGTTCGAGGACGAACATTTATTTTAGAGGTGGAGAATGTGATGACCCAATAGGTCATTTTCAGTTTTTGTCTTTATTTCCATGTTCCGAGACCCCGATTAGCTCCATTTAGTGTTTGTAGATTTACGTGCAGTCCATATCTTATTCCGGAAAGTTTTAATGTGAAAAATTAAAGAAAATATGAATTTTAGCCTTAAAATCACTTGGGTTGACTAAGGTCAAGATATTGTGTAAGCAGACCCAGATCGGTATTTTGACAATCCCATTGGGGTCCCTATCATAATTTTTGACTTGGGCGTATGATAAAATTGAATTCGGAGTCCCTCTCTTGTTTTGACGTGATTTCTTTAAAACTAGTAATTTGAAGGTTTAAAGATTTCTGAATTTTAACCGTAGGTTGACTTTATAGCTACCGAGTTCAAATTCTAGTTTCGGGCTTGTCTGCAAAATTTGGTGCAAAACGAAGTTGATTTGATAGGATTCAGACGCTCTGTTGTGAATTTGAATGTTCTTGAGTTTCTTTGAAAATTTCATGCATTTTGATGTCCGATTCATAGTTTTAGGTGTTTTTGGTCGCGCAAGCGAGCTCATATGATGTATTAAACTTGTGCACATGTTTGATTTGGAGCCCAAAGTATCAGGTGAGTTTCGGATAGGCTACGGATCAATTTTGGACTTAGGATATCTGCTGGTTTTGCTGTTGTTAGTGTCTGAGATTTTGTGATTCGCGATAACGAAGAGGAAACAGACAGGAGCGGAACTCCTTCATCGCGAACACAATGGCTTGGTCGCGAACGCGAAGCATTGTAAGGTTTACTCTTCGCAAACGCGACCAACCTTTCGTGAATGTGTAGGTTTATGGGTCTTGGGAAGTGAGCTTGACAGTTACTCTTCGCGAACGTGATCTATGGACCGTGAACGAGAAGACAGGTGGGTGTAAGACTTTGCGAACACGTAGGCCTTTGGCCGCTGCTACTTCGCGATCGCGTCAGGGCCTTTGCGAACGTGAAGAAGGCATGATGCCCAGTGATTAAAATGTCCCAAATTCGGGAATTAAGTCATTTTTCACCATTTTCAAGTTTGAGCTCGGCCTAGAGGCGATTTTCAAGAGGTTTTTCATCCCAACTTCATAGGTTAGTAGATTTTAACTTGTTTCCTTACATTTCCAAACATCCATTGATTTTAACTTTTAATCTATTCTTTTTCATGGTAGAAATTTGGGATTTAGGTAGAAATTGAGTATTTTGAGAAATCGAGATTTAGACCTTAAATTGAGGTAGGATTTTGAAACTAATCACATAACTGGGCTCGGGGGTGAATGGGTAATTGGATTTTGGTCTGAATCTAGGGTTTTGACCAAGCGAGCCTGGGGTTTACTTTTGTTGACTTTTTCCAAAAACATTAAACATTGTATATTTTCACTCATGGGTAGTTTCTAAAGCTTACGTTGACTTATTTAAACTACATTTGGTTAGATTTGATTGGTTTAGAGGATAATTCTAGAGGAAAAGCCGTGGTTGAGCATTGATTTGACTGCAGAGTGAGGTGAGTGTCGTGGTTAACCTTGACATCAGGGATTAAGACTTGTTGGTCTATTTGCTATGTGTTTTATGTGTGGACAACATATATGTGAGGTGACAGTACCTATGTGTTGTCATTGGGTTAAAGCATGCAGGTGAAAATTATTTCTATGTATTATATTGTTTCGTTAATTATGATATCCATGCTTACGTTAGATTATTACTTCTTTGATTATTCGTTTCGTATTTATTGCTTATTTCAAAGTTGTTTAATATTTTTGGGAGTAGTTTGATATCATGGCACCATATTGAAGTTAAATTATTCTATGCATTGTTTATTATTCGAAGTCTTATTATTATTGTTACATGGTGAAGAAAAGAGTAAAAGCACGAAGGGTGATGTCGTGTCATTTCCTTTATATCATCATTATTGCATGGTGAGGAAGAGAGTAAAATCACAAAGGGTGATGTCGTGCCATTGTGTTGATATCAATGATTTGACTTATTTCCGGTTTTGGTGATTTACTTGATTATTTCATGATTTCATACTTGTCCATATTTATTATATCTTCCCCTCTTCGCATGCCCCTCCCAGTTAGTACGTTATCATTCTCTGTTATTATTTCTGCTTTATATACAATTGTATAGGTTTATTTATGTAGGTGTCTTGTAAATAGCCTCGCCAGTACCTAGTCCCAGTTAGAGACTTGAGGTATAGCAGCACGACGTCCGCAGCCTTGAAGTCCCCTTACCTTTTGTCTTTGTTGTTTTATTGAGTTTTAAAACAGTTGTACTTTGTTCAGACCTTATTTGTAGCACTCTAGATGCTCATGTATTCGTGACTCAAAGTTCTGGGATATGTTTAGATTTCGTTGTTCGGTGTTATATTACCCTACTTCAGTATTTTATCGTCATCATTGTTAATAATTTGTTTTCAACTATTAAAATCGGCTAATTATCTGTTTCACGTCGGCTTGCCTAGAAAGTAGATGTTAAGCGCTATCACGGTTCCGAGGTTGGGATTCCTGGTCTTGACATGCGGATCGTAGCATGGAATTCAATTTACCATAAATTCCCCTCAGTAGCTACGCCTATGTGCCAAGATGACCACCAAATGAACCTGTCTTAGCACCTGCACAATTAGTGCAGAAGTTCAACAAGAGTACGTAAATGAACGCATACCCAGTAAGTATCTAGCCTAACCCCAATGAAGTAGTGACGAGGGATCGACATCAACACTTACTAGCGGTCCAATAAATCAAGCACAATAAGAGTAGATAGGTATGAAGAATGGCAAGTAAAACAAAGAAAATAGATATAGGTACATAATACGATCCTCAACTGAAGGGTAAGTACGAAGTCCTCAAATACTGGATACCTCCTATAATGGAATACATAATGGTCAACACCAAATAAACGGTCACATCTCAAGTCAAGAATACTCATAAGTACGCTGACTTCTTATGGAATATTTCGTACGATTCTACCGAAGCAAATGGCATGATCCCGAGTAATGGCACGATTTATGGACATGGCATACGGCCCGATCCTATAATAGTATCACCGACGCGATCAGCCCGATCCCATAATTATGTACTCTGCCGAAGTTCGATTGGCATAAAGCATAGATGCATATCATAATACTATCGAGTTAAATGACCTGATCCCATAATGATACAACTGAGACATTCAGCCCGACCCCATAGGAATAGTGAAGACTTTAATGGGTCAATAGCCCCACTCACGAATATACGTGTGAGTTATGAAATTAAGAGATTTTTGGAAGATTTCGTATAACATGGGATAAATCTGTTAAAGAAAGTGTAAGATCCATGACCAACCAAGTAGCTCGTCGACTGTTTGTCACGACCCAAATTATGGGCCGCGACGGGCACCCGGTGCCTTACCCAACCGAGTACCAACATAACTTATCTTTCTTATCACACCATCATGGGTAAATTAGCCAAAAGGGTCGTCATAAGATAACCATAGTAAAACATAAGGGAGTACTAGAGATATGACGATCCAACATGATATAGAAACTTATACATGTGATATATGGGCCTATAAGGCTGACGTGAACATTTGTACACTCAAAACATAGACCGAAAAGGCCATATCGGTATCCATACACATGACATCTGTCTACAAGCCTCTAAGAGTACATAAACGTCATAAAAGTTTGGACAAGTCCCCGACATACCAATCAATACATTTTCAAATCATACTGACCAAATAGGAAACTTCGGAGGAAGTGGAGTGCACTAACACCTTCCACTGAGCTTATAGCCTACTAGGAGGACTGACAACCTGTCTTTCAGGACCTGCGGGCATGAAACACAGCATCCCCACGCAAAAGAGACGTCAGTACCAATAAAGTACCAAGTATCTAAGGAATAAAAAGTAGTATATAAAAGACATGAAAGAAATATGGAGTAAAGTACTCAACCTGTAAGTCTGAATAACTCTGTGAATCATAAAAGATTTATAACGTCATGCATGTGCATGTAAATGTCATATCATGCATAGGTATATGCGTACATAACATCATCAAGCTTCTGAGGGCATCCCATCATATCATCGCAGCCTCTGCAGGAAAAATCATCAATCTATACCAACTGATCAGGTGGTAGTTCGTATATAACTCCATAACCTTACCCATACCCCATATACATATACTATACACGTATATAACAACATCTGGTCATGGGTCAATATACATGTATAAATGAATGTAATGCATAATGAAGTAAGTCAATAATATCTATCGGAATGTCATGAGACCCATGAATAGATGATATGATAGTAGAACATATGAGGAATCAAGAACATAGGCAACCCTAGTACTTCAAAGAATAGAATCATTCGTCAAACTTGCGTGCTTTCTCGTTTCGATGTATCATATGGATCATGCCAAAAGGAAAGAAGGTCTAGACTTAACATACATTCATGATCTCTTCCTTATTACATAACCAATCTCAACATAACTTCTTGTATCTACAACAAGTGAAATGATATTGACGTTAACATATAATGCCGTACCATCGTATTTGGCTAGTCGTATGGCTTAAGGAAAATCGGGCAGCAAATACCCTATTTTTAATACATCCCAAAGACCACTAAGGGTCATCAACAACCCAACAACAACAAAAACAACTATAACCAACAATATCAACAACAACATATAATCCAATATGAGTTTCTCCGATTATCTTAACAATCATATTGAGCGGCAAGCTCGTTTTTACTCATAACAAGATATAAATTGAATCCAAATATTATTCCATAAATTAGTTTAAAACCTTCAGAACATCATACTTATATGTACTATATTATTTCTAGTTCAAAACATCCACAAAATGCCTTCCAAAATAGCCCGATACGTCTAGCACCTTAATTTTTATCGTCAATCACTTATTTTTCATATTTTCTTCTTCAATCAACTTAATTAACACCTAGAAAAGCTTAAAAACATCAGAAGAAACATTATCAAATTATTTCTCACAATTTTCAGCCACCACAAACCATATATTTAGCCACAAAACAATCCAACCAAAAAGACAACCATATCCCATATTTTTTCAAGTGCTATCTTATGGTTTTTCACTCAAACAACACAACCAACACAAGATTAATCTTAGGAACAATCAAGAAGAAGTTATACATACCTTGGAAAGAATCTAAAACTCGTAACCCGATCTCAACTTAGCTCACAATAGCCCTTAATCACACCACAACATAATAGAAGCATTCTCTTGTAGTCTTTAACACCTTTGATGATGATTTGGGTAGATTTCCCTTGAGTTTGGTTCTTGGGATCTTGGGATATGTTAGGGAGGGTTTTGGAGAGCCTTTGGACGAAATTTGGGTGAGAAATAACCCGAAATTATGCTGAAACATCCTTTAAAAGACGTAATGTCGGTGACCGTCTCACGTGGGTCCCAACCGAGCTGTTTGTGCAGTCTCACGAAAACGCAGATATCTCTCTACTCTGACGTCGTATCGACAAATGGTTTAATCCGTTGGAAACTAGACTCATAGATATTCAATTTAATATGTAGATAATCTTTTAATTCAAAATATATTGTGATAAAAGAGCATCTACATTTGACCTAATTTTCAACATATTTATGAATGTAACTTGTGATGACCTTTGCCAACTTTTGTTCCACAACCCGCTTGACTTCAAAACATAACATACGACTATCATACGAATAAAATAACTCATAACATAACCTCCTTATAAATTTAATTACCCTAGTCTCACCCCATAAGTACATGTTATAACATTCCAACTTGTCAACTTTTGACGAAACTTATTTTCTTCAGTTTGCTTAGCTTCTAAGCCTTTCAACCCTCTTGGTACTTGTTATGCATTATCTTAATAATTTTTAACCTCTAAGATAACATGATTAACTTACTTTATGTAGTTTTAATGACAATCTCATTTCTGAGCTTACATCAACGGACTTACAACGTACTCTCACGTGTGAAAACATGGGGTGTAACAATGTTTATGGTAGCAAGGTTCGATATCTATAAAGGCCAGTCTCAGGATAAATATGATAACTAAAGCATATAAGCAGGCAACGATAACTCAAATAATACAATAAAAGAGTGGCATGAGTCTAAGTCTACTCGGACCCAATCATGAATTCTAGCATACGCACGGACACTCGTCACCTCATACGTACCTAGCTCCCAAAACACGTAACAAATAACAAATATAGCACCTACATGATAAATTTCCTCTCACAAGGTTAGACAGGATAATTACCTCACTCCAAACTCCGATAACCAGATCCAATGCCTCTCTAACACCTCAAACCAATGCCAAACAATATCAAACTAGTCAAACAACGTGCAAACCAATAAAAATATACCCAAAGACTCATAATTTAACAATTAGAATAATTCCCAACTCGACACGAAAGTCAACAAAGTCTACCCCAGGCCCACGCGCCCGAATTCCAAAATTCTCTAAGATAATTATTACCCATAGTACCACGAATACAAATATATAATTTATTTCCAATTCCATGTCCAAATTCGTGGTCATAATTCAAAAAAATAATTTCTAGATATTTTTTCAAAATCCCACAATTTTCACTAATTTTCATGTTAAAATCCGTATATAGTCCATGTATATAACTTACAATAAATCGGAATAATTTACCCTATGATATATGGAAAAAACTGTCTTCAAGAATCACCCCAAATCGCCCTACATGTGCTCCAAGAACTTAAAAGTGAAGAAATGAACTTATATTCCCGAAATTGGATGATTAATACACCTGCCAGACCTACTACTCCGCGATCGCAATTATTAGCCATGCGACCACGGTTAAAAAATGTTCCAGCATCATTTTCTTCATCGCGATCGCGGCCATATATTGCGATGTACAAATTGTGTTTTCCTCTTCATAGACACCGTTTGATATAATGGCCATAAACCTTTGTACAAAATTCCAAATGATAAACGGATTGATTTTGTGAAAACTAGATTCAAAGAACTATAACTTTAATTCTTGGATCATACCCGAATTTCTTATATATTACAAGATATAAGCACCCGAAGACAGACCACTGACAGCAGAAATTCCTTCCACGCGATCGCAACCCTACCTTCCGTGATCGTGATTCACGAGGCCTGGAATGCACTTTGCTCTCGGTGATCGCGGCCCAGAACTTCATGATCACGATTCACACCCATAACATCAGTTATCAGCAGTTCAAAAAAATGCCTAAAAGTTGTATGAAACCACCCCAATATACCTCCAAGGTCCCCAGGACCCCGTCCAATCACACCAACAAGTCCCAATACCATATCGAAACTTGTCCAAAGGCTCAAAATGCCACGAATAACATCAAGATCATGAACTGTCGATCAAAATCCTTCTTTTAACTTTTGAACTTCGTTCAATGCGTCCGAATCACACTTAGACATTCCGGATCACGACCAAACTTCACACACAGGTTCCAACCAATAAAATGAACATATCCAAGATCCCAAACACCGCCCCGAGTCCGATAACACTAAAGCACATTCCAAGTCAAACTTAGTGAATTTCAAAACCTCTAAAATGCAAACTTCCGATATTAAGCTTCGAAACACTCCTGAACCATCCGATACTCAACCCGAACATACACTCAAGTCTGAAATCACCTTACGAACCTAGAGAAACCTTCAAATCCTGATTCCAAGGTCGTACTCAATAGTCAAACCTTGGTCAACTCTTCCTACTTAAATATTTCGATTGAGAATTTCCTTCCATATCAGCTCCGAACTTCCCAAAATTCAAATCTGACTATACGTGTAATTCATAATACATGAAATGAAGCTACTCAACTTCTCAAACCGTCGATCGACATGCTAGTAGATCGACATAATACATGAAATGAAGCTACTCAAAACTTCTCAATTACATAATGATTGGTGGATAATAAGTTTATAAGGAAAATTTTATGTTGGTAGCAAGTAAGGAATTTGAACATGAATAGCTCACTGGTTCCAGTGTTGGGCCAGCGCGCTGGCCTGGACCCTGTATTGCAAGATTTTTCTATTTCGTCCGAGACATGGTTATTTCGGTCCTATATGGTCGCAACTCATATAAAAGGGGTCCTAAATTTAATTTGGAGGATATCGAACATATTTTTGGGACGAAAACACACCACTTTGGAGGGGAGAACGCAAACCACGCCTGGAGGAGGCTTCTTACTAGTTTTTCTTCTCTTCTCTTCCTTTAATCTCATAGGTTATTAGTTCTACAGTGTGGTGTGCTACATGAACATTGTAGTTTGAAGCTTGAATTGTTCTTACTATTTTATCATATTAGTTTATTTATTCAATCTTGCACTTAATTATTTGATTGCTTGATCACCAATTGAATACTATCTATGCATTTAAGATACTAGGAAGAGGGAACTCTGGAATGCTAACAGGATTGAGTAGAAAAAGATCTTGAACCTGTTCATTGAGGAATTATCATGACCCGAAATTTCCACCGTCGGGACCGTGATGACACCTAACATTTCACTTGCTAGGCAAGCTGATAACTTGGATTTTTGCCTCATTTTCCGTTCCCCTATACATGAATTTTGGATATAATGGTACACAAAGTGTCCCCGAAAGCTTATATGTTGTGCTTGTTGCAGGATTGAACCAGAAATGCAAACCACGCCTGGAGGAGGCTTCTTACTAGTTTTTCTTCTCTTCTCTTCCTTTAATCTCATAGGTTATTAGTTCTACAGTTTGGTGTGCTACATGAACATTGTAGTTTGAAGCTTGAATTGTTCTTACTATTTTATCATATTAGTTTATTTATTCAATCTTGTGCTTAATTATTTGATTGCTTGATCACCAATTGAATATTATCTATGAATTTAAGATACTAGGAAGAGGGAACTCTGGAATGCTAACAGGATTGAGTAGAAAAAGATCTTGAACCTGTGCATTGAGGAATTATCATGACCCGAAATTTCCACCGTCGGGACCGTGATGACACCTAACATTTCACTTGCTAGGCAAGCTGTAACTTGGATTTTTGCCTCATTTTCCGTTCCCCTATACATGAATTTTGGATATAATGGTACACAAAGTGGCCCCGAAAGCTTATATGTTGTGCTTGTTGCAGGATTGAACCAGAAATGAAGACACTCAGTCTAAAATATGCTCAAAACACGAGTGAATCCGGCACAAGGATCAAACACAACAAAGATGATCAAGCAAAAGGCCACCGCGGCCGCGGTCCTCATTTTGCGGTCCACGGTGGCACTCCAGTAAGGTTGAAGACACTGCAAGTTTCCATCACGGTCGCGGTCCTAATTTCGCGATCCGTGGTGGAATTCCAGTGAGGATTGAACACAAGGCAAGTTTCCACCGCGATCGTGGTCCTCGTTTTGCGGTCCGCGGTGACATTCCAGTGAGGGTGCAGGCCAGGCAAAATTCTCACCACGGTCCGCGGTCCTTATTTCGCGGTCCACGATCGAATCTTACCAGAAGCTCAGCTGCCTCATTATTTTTGCGGACCGAGGTCGTGTTTTCGCGGTCCGCGGTGGTCCCGCAAGAGCATTTTTGTTCGAAAATTTGGCAGACTATAAATAGACTATTTTGTAATTTCTTTACATAACTGGTAATTTTTGAAGTGGAGAGCACGTGAATATTTTAGGGTTTTTTGTTCTTGTATTTTTAACATTGAAACATCAATTTCATTGTTAGGAATCAATTAAATGGATTCTTCTTCTTTTATATCATTGTTTTCATCTTTGATTATGAGTAGATAGACCCATTAGCTAGGGTTGTGGCTCAACCCTAGTGTGGGTATGTAATGTGTTCTTAAAATTAGGGTTGGGAAATTAATGGGTGTTAGCTATTTAGGCTAATTCAAGGTTCCTATTGCTATAATTAGTGGTTGCAAACACTAATTAGCCTTTTCATGACTTGGGTCTCTCTTGAGAATGAAGACTTGAGTCTAGAAATTAGCCTAATAGGAAATTAGGGCATTATCAAGGGATTGGCAGTCCCAATCACTTGGGTTAAACCCAGAAATGGTAAAACCCTACTTGAGCCCTAATTAACGGGTTAAACCTCGAGAGAGTAATAACCTACCTAAGCCTTAATTGCTTGATTAAATGACACCCAATTGACCTCGAGATGGGCAATTAGGGTAAAATCACTCAAACTACCGAGAGGTATAGAGTGGGAACCTTCGTGCATTGGTTATAGTTGTATCCCTAACCAATTCCCCGACCTTAGAATTGAAACCCATTGTGTATCCACCTAGGCAAAGGTTACGACCCTCGTGCCTTTATCAATATCAGAAAACAACAAAAACAAATTAGTCAGTAATTAGCTTACAAACAATAGAGTACACTTAGCATAGTTCAATACCAACAAATGTTTAGAAGTGCAATTAGAAACACTCGACCCTTTTAGATCACTTAGACACTCACCCCCATTATAGACTCCCTGTGGATTTGATCCCGACCATTCGGGTAAAAGCTACATGATCCTTGCCTTCCTACTTATATAGTAGTGTGGGTGAGGCGTGATCACTTTTTGGCGCCGTTGCCGGGGACTCTAACGGTGTGACTTTCTTTGTGACTAGAAGCGTAGTGTGTTTTTCTTTCCTACTATTTTTAACTTCCTTGTTTTTTTACTTAGGTACAATGGCTAATCCGCTAGGAAATATGATTCTGGAGGAGGAGGTGTATGACAACCAAGAAGAGGAAATTTATCAACTTCCTCCACAAAGAAGGGCCGACAGGCCAATATACAGGATGATAACCCATACCCTCCCCCACCTCCAGCTCCTAGAGTTGCCCCTCGGGTCCTTCCAAATGAGGGGTATGCTAGTGCCATAGTCCCGCCAAGGATTCGAGCGGGAACTTCCAAATCACAAATGTGATGCTCACTCTCCTAGAGAAAAGAGGATACTTCACCGGATCCGCGCACCAGAATGCCTATAAGCATCTCAAAGGCTTTGTGGATACCTGTTGGGGGAGTAAGCAAACCAATGTGTCGGAGGACGCATTACGGTTATGGTTGTTCCCGTTCTCACTTCGGGGAAAGGCATTGGATTGGCTTAAGAGACTCCCAAACCATTCTATATCCACTTAGGATGAGCTCGAGGATAAATTTATTGCAAAGTTCTTTTCCCCAAGCCACATGGCGGCCCTTCGAGATGAGATTTTGGCATTCAAACAAGAGCCAAACGAGCCACTACATGATATATGGGAACGATATAGAACCATGGTCAAAGAGTGTCTGAACAATGACATGACCGAGGCTATGATACAAAAAACCTTTTACCGTGGAATCAACATGGTAAATCAATGTGTTGTCAACCAATTGGACGATGGTAATTTTATGAACTTGACGTACCCGGAGGCATGTGAGATTCTTGATGAAATGGCCGACACATCTTCGGCTTGGCAAAGTAGAGCAAATGTGCTTCAAGGGGAAACCGGTGTGAATAGTCTCCATAAGGAACTCCAAGAACAAGGGCAAGAAATTGTCGAGCTCACAACAACCATGAACCAACTTGCTAAAGCCCAACTCCAACAATTGCAAGGGCTGAAGCAAGTGAATGCTATGGAAGGAGTGCATATGCAAGGAAACCAAAGGAGACCCCGAGGGAATGTTAGGAAAAATCATGGTGATCAAAGTGATCAAGGGCTGAGTGTTCATGACCAAGATGAAGATTATGATAAACAAGATGAGGATGTTATGTATGCAAACAACTACCAAGGGCAGGGTAATACGCAAAGCTGGGGGAATCAAAGGCCACGAAACTGGAACAATAACAATGCTAGGAATTGGAGCAATACCTATGATCATCAATGGAACAACAATAATTACCGACAGTGGGGGAACAACAACGAAGGGAATTGGAATGGAAGAAATAACAACAACAATTGGGGAGGCGAAGGTAGTCGGGGGTCGGGTTTTCAAAGGCCCCTGATGTACCAACAACCAAGCAACCCTCCTCCATATCAATCTCATGGACAAAGTTCTTCAAGCTCGGATATGGATCAGATAGAAAATATGTTCAAACAGATGATGGAGAGAAATGCAAAATCCGATGCACAGATATCCTCTCACACTACTTCTATCCGAAATCTTGAACTACAAATGGGCCAGATTTCACATGCCTTAAACACACGTCCTAAGGGTTCACTACCGAGTGATACGGTAGTGAACCCCAAGGGTGGGAACAATAACAATACTGGTCATGCCATGGTGGTGACTACTCGGAGTGGAAAAGGTGGTGAAGCAAGTACTTCGGGGCCAAAGAAGGTTGTTGTCGATGATGAAGTTGTACCCCAAGATGAGTTACCAGTTGATGTGGAACAAGCAATGGATGAGCCAATTGAAGGTGAGGTGAGAATTCACATACATGACAATGGGAAAGATTTGTGTAGAAATGTGAACCCGTCTAGGGAGCACATAATTGACATGCCGGAACCGGTGGCCAGAAAGGAACCATTGCCTAGGCCACCTCCTCCCTATCCTCAAAGATTGGTAAAACAGAAGCAAGAGACCCAGTTTAAAAAGTTCTTTGATATGATGAAGAGTCTTACCATAAATGTTCCATTGGTTGAGGCCTTGGAGCAAATGCCAGGATACACTAAGTTCATGAAGGACTTGGTGACTAAAATGCGGTCCATGGAGTGTGAGACCATTAAGATGACTCACCAAGTGAGTGCTATTGTTCACTCCATGGCACCAAAACTTGAAGATCCAGGTGCCTTCACTCTTCCTTGCACGATTGGGAGTGCAGACATTGCAAAAGCCCTATGTGATCTTGGGGCAAGTATAAATTTGATGTCGTATTCGGTGTTTAAGACTTTGGGTATCGGACAACCTAGGGCGACCTCTATCCGCTTGCAAATGGCGGATAGATCAATGAAGAGGCCCCTAGGTATTATTGATGATGTCTTAGTGAGAGTGGACAAGTTCATATTGCCGGCAGATTTTTTTATCCTTGATTGTGAGGTTGATTTTGAGGTCTCTATTATCTTGGGGAGGCCTTTCCTTGCCACCAGGAAGGCCTTGGTCGACATTGAAGCTGGGGAACTTACATTCAGAGTAGGTGATGAAAAAGTGGTCTTCCATGTATGCAAATCTATAAATCAGCCCAACATCACTGGAGTTTGCTCTTTTATGGACCTCGTGTCTGAGGTTATTATTGACGATGCCAGTGCTATGATCCATGTAGATGATCCTGTGGAGTTGGCCTTGTTGAATCACGAGGACTTAGTGGTAGATGGTGTTCTTGAGAGCACCCATGCCCTTCAAGGCATGGGGTCTTATTCTTATGCTCCCAGAAAATTGTCCTTGGACTTGGAGAACAGGAAGACCCCACCAACAAAGCCATCCATTGAAGAACCTCCGAATCTGGAATTGAAGCCACTTCCTTCCTACCTCAGGTATTAATACCTTGCTCCCTCTTGTACTTTACCAGTTATTCTTTCCTATTGCCTAACCCAAATGCAGGTTGACTCAACTTTAAAAGTGCTAAGGAGGAAGAAGAAAGAAATCGGTTGGACCTTGGCGGACATTCAGGGTATTAGCCCCGCCTTTTGCATGCATAAGATCATATTGGAGGATGAAGCCAAACCCTCCGTGGAACATCAAAGAAGACTTAATGAAGCTATGCAAGAGGTGGTGAAGAAGGAGATTATAAAATCGCTTGACGCGGGTGTTGTCTATCCAATTTCGGATAGCGCTTGGACTTCTCCAGTTTAATGCGTTCCGAAAAAGGGTGGAATGACAGTGACAAAAATGATAAAAAGGAGCTCATTCCTACAAGGACAGTTACCGGATGACGGGTGTGCATGGACTACCGCAAGCTCAACATGGTAACCCGGAAAGACCATTTTCCTTTACCATTCCTGGATCAAATGTTGGATAGGCTCGCAGGCCGGGCCTTTTATTGTTTCCTCAATGGGTATTCTGGATATAATCAAATTTTGATAGCCCCGGAGGATCAAGAGAAGACTAGCTTTACCTTCCCATATGGCACTTTTTCCTTTGCTCGCATGCCATTCGGACTCTGTAATGCCCCGGCCACTTTCCAAAGATGTATGATGGCAATCTTCACCGACATGGTGGAGGACTTTATGGAAGTATTTATGGACGACTTTAGTGTCGTTGGGGATTCTTTCGACGAATGCTTGGGTCATCTTGATATAGTCCTTGCTCAGTGTGAATAAACAAATTTGGTGTTGAACTGGGAAAAATGCCACTTTATGGTGGAGGAAGGAATCATTTTGGGCCATAAGATTTCAAAGAATGGCATTGAGGTTGATAAAGCAAAGATCGAGGTTATTTCAAAGTTGCCACCACCTAATTCAGTGAGAGGAGTCCGTAGCTTTCATGGCCATGCCGGTTTTTACTGGCGGTTTATCAAAGATTTCTCTAAGGTGGTGAATCCATTATGCAAGCTGTTAGAGAAGGATGCTAAATTCAGTTTTGATGAGCATTGTATGCAGGCTTTTCAACTCTTAAAACCCAAGCTCACTACCACTCCCATTATCACGGTGCCGGATTGGAGTGCACCATTTGAGCTTATGTATGATGCAAGCAATGTTGTTGTGGGTGTTGTGCTTGGGCAAAGGGTGAACAAAGTGTTTCATCCAATCTACTATGCCCGCAAGACAATGAATTCTGCTCAAATGAACTACATAGTCACGGAGAAGGAGCTTCTAGCTATAGTCTTTTCCATAGAAAAATTTTGCCCTTATTTGATGGGTGCCAAGGTCATAGTTCATGATGACCATGCAACACTCCAGTACCTCATGACCAAGAAGGATTCCAAGGCAAGACTTATGAGATGGGTGTTGTTATTACAAGAGTTTGATTTAGATATCGTGGACCAAAAAGGGAGTGAGAATCAAGTAGCCGATCATTTGTCCCGGTTGGAGGAGCAAGGACGTCCTTGTGACAGACTTGAGATCAATCATAGTTTTCCGGATGAACAACTCCTTTCAATGTCAATGCTAGAGATGCCCCGGTTCGCAGATATTTCTAATTTCCTCGTCACTGGAGTTGTCCCTTATGAGCTCTCTTCTAATCAAAGGAATAAGCTTCGAAGGGACAACTTGGATTTCTATTGGGAAGAGCCTTATTTATTCAAGATTTGCACCGATGGGGTGATCCGGCGATCTGTATCGGAAGAAGAGCAACTAGCTATCCTTGAGTCTTTCCACTCATCACCGTATTGTGGTCATCACGGAGGGGTGAGAACTGATTCTAAAGTGTTTAGTTGTGGGTTCTTTTGGCCCACTTTGTATAAAGATGCTAGTGACCTAGTGAAGAGGTGTGATGAATGCCAAAGAGCAGGGGGAATTTCCAAGAAGGATGAGATGCCTTTAAATTCGATTCTTGAGGTAGATATCTTTGATGTTTGGGACATCGACTACATGGGGCCATTCGTGAGTTCATGTGGGAACACGTACATCTTGGTTGCGGTTGATTATGTGTCAAAGTGGGTGGAGGTCGTGGCCTTACCAAATAATGAAGCGCGGAGTGTGATAGACTTTTTCAAGAAGAATATCTTTACTAGGTTTGGCAGTCCACGATCCATCATCAGTGATGGGGGGTCACATTTTTGCAACAAAGCATTCAACTCCTTGCTTTCCAAGTATGGGGTCAATCATAAATTCACTACCCCGTACCACCCTCAGGCTAGTGGCCAAGTTGAAGTGTCTAATAGAGAGATAAAGAGCATTTTATCCAAAACGGTCAATGCCAATAGGACCGACTGGGCCAAGAAATTAGATGATGCTCTTTGGGCTTACCGGACCGCCTACAGATGTCCCCATATTGCTTGGTCTTCGGAAAAGCATGCCACCTTTCAGTAGAATTGGAGCACAAGGCTATGTGGGCCTTGAAAAAGTTGAATTTGGAATGGGATGTAGCTGCAAATCTTCAGGTGGAGCAATTGAATGAGTTGGATGAGTTTAGATTCCATGCGTACTCCATTTCGTCCTTGTATAAGGACAAAATGAAGTACCCACATGACAAATATGCTCGAGGTAAAGAGTTCAAGGTTGGTGATTTGGTCTTATTGTTCAATTCTTGTTTGAGGCTATTCCCGGGAAAACTAAAGTCAAAGTGGAGTGGACCTTTTGAAGTGGTATTTGTTACTCCATTTGGGGCTCTTGACCTAAAGAACAAAAGTGGTTAAGTCTTCAGAGTAAATGGTCACCGGGTAAAGCACTACCTTAGCAAAGTCGATGATAGCCACGTGGTGGAACTTCTTCATCTCAAATGATCCTGGTAACATGCTTTGCACCGTGATGTTAAATCAGGCGCTTCTTGGGAGGCAACCCATGTGTCTTTATTTTTGTTTTCTTTGTTTTTCTTGGTAGAATAGGTTTCATTGTTGCACTAACTGGTTTTTGGATGTGTAGGATAATTTTGACACAGGAAATTCGGCTAAGTGTGGAAAATGGACCTAACTGGAATTTTCTTCACGGCCGCGGTTGTCTTTTCGCAGTCCGCGAAGTCCGATGGCTGTAACAATGGTTCACTGGAGCTTTCTTGCAGGACCTCTCCGAAATTTCCTTCACGGCCGCGGTTGTCTTTTCGCGGTCCGCGAAGCCCACTGGCTGCAGCAATAGTTCTCTGGAATTTGCTTCGCGGCCGCAGTTGTCTTTTCGCGGTCCGCGAAGTCCCATGGCTACGTAAAAATACGGCAATAGTTCACTGGATCTTGCTTCACGGCCGCGGTCTCCTTTTCACGGTCCGCGAAGTCCATTTACTAAAGGATGCACTAAGCCATGAACAACCGAATGACCGCACACCGCAGTCCATTTTTTACGGTCCGCGAGGTAAGAGGGGTGGACCCAGTTCTTCTCTATAAATAGGCCACTAGGGTTAATTTTCTACTTTACGCACTGTAATTATTCAAAGCTTCCTTGGACTGTGTCTTACTCCTGCATTCTCTGAACCTCATTGCTATCATCCAAGCATCTATTAAGTGTAATTGTGCTTAATTAACTTCTTAATTTCTTCATTTTCTTTATTTTCATCTTCTTTTTGATAATTTTTCACTTTTGAGGCTTTGAAAATGTTAGGGTTAGTCCAAATAGGTTCATGTTAGTCCCTTGGAATACAATTACACTGATTAATCGTGTAGGGCTTAACTAAATGAAAATTTTAGAGTAGAAAAGGTAAAAAACTGGAAACCCTAGGTAGAAACCCATTTCGCGGACCGCGGTGCTTGTATTTGCAACCCCAATATGCTTTTTCACGGACCACGGTCAATTTTCGCGGTTCGCGGTCCCTGTTATTCAGAATTGTTACTTCTCTGGATCTTACTTCGCGGTCAGTTTTTCGCGGTCCGCGATGTGAAGGTCCAGAGAGTCATGTCCTTCAGAGTGTCATCCACCATGGTCCGCGGTTGATTTTTCGCTGTCCGCGGTGGCCTATCAGCAGTGCAATTGGTCTTCAATGTTAATTAAGTGTCTGTACAACAATGCTCTGGGAACTAACCATGTTCACCTATGTTTACTTTGCATACAATGGTGCTATCTCGAGGAGGTGATCGTAAACAAACTAGTCGAGGAGAATCTCAAAGGGGGAGAGGCCGGGAGGCACCCAGGCAACCGTCCAAAGTTTCAATTCCTCCTCAGTCATCCCGACGGCCTACTAGGGCTAGAGACTCCCCTCCCTCACCATCGGGGAGCGAGTATGCTCCTTCAGACGAGGCCTCATCACAGTCATCTCCATTGGACCTTGTCTCATCTTCCCCGACCCTAGAACAGGCAGCTTCCGCCTCCAGTGCTCACTCATACTCCACTTCTCCCATAGCTTCCTTATCTGGGGAGAATTCAAGTGATAGCAATGGGGATGAACAGGTGGTTGAAGGGGTCGAGCGCACTTGGAATCCGGATGTGTGGAAAGATCATTTTGTTAGTGAGCAGGCCTTTTACAGGTTCAGGGAATTGTGGACTGCACGGTCACTCATTTCGGAGCGTACCTTTTCACTTAAAGAGTTGTCTACCAACAACCCCAATGTGAAGCAGCAGTTCCAAGACAGAAAAGGGTGGTCCTACTCCAATGAGCATCTCCCGGATGCAAATGAGCACATAGTGAAAGAATTCTACTCAAATTTGCTATTTATTGCAAATGACTCAAAGGCATCCCAAGTCTGCAATCTCACGGTGCCTTTTGATGGAATTTCACTCAATGACTATTTTGAGATGGACGATGTAGATGATTCTTTGTACCGGGAGAAACTGGCAGAAAAGGATGCAGCTAGAAATTGGTTGGCTTTACACTTGGCTAAACCCGGGGAGACTCCGGAGTGGCTGACTGCTGGGAAGACTATCACCAGGAAGACCCTTAACTCTGAAACTAAAGGGTGGGAAACTTTTGTATGCAGCAGGCTAGATCCGACACATCATGACCAGACCCTCCCCCTCAGTCGGGTTGTGCTAGCTGCATCTATCATGGCTGGGTACCCCATCAATGTGGGGAATGTGATGTCTGAGGTTATTAGCCAGGTTGTCAGCACAGGTGGTACTTCTTACCCCTTTCCTCATTATCTGACAATGTACTGTGAAGACCAGGAGGTAACCAAGAAGCGCTTTGACACAAAAGTCAAGCCTAAAGCGCCCTTTTCTTGGTATGATTTGAAGGATGAGGACAACCCTAAGAAGAAGTCAAATGGTAAGTGTGATGCTTTCACTAGCCATTCTGAAGAGCTAGTGGTGGTGGTGGAACCTTCCTTTCCCCAGCCAACCATTCCAGAGGAGGCTCCAGGCCCTTCTACCTCCACCGGCACAAACATTCCATCCACCAGAGCCTATCACATGACTGCTCACCGGCTGAACCTGATACTGAAAAGCCTCAACAATTGGATGTAGTCAACTACTACAAAGTTGACTGCAATCTCTACAGCTATGGCAGCCTCAGCTACCCCTCCCCCACCACAGGTCCCATAGTCCGTTGAGGACACTCTAAAAGAGATTTTGGAAAACCAGAAGAAAATCCTGGACGCGGTGGGTGCACATAAGAGTGCATTGACAAAGCTGGCCAAAGAAACAAAACAGTTGAGGAAGACTCGGGCGTCAAAGGAGGAGGTGGCTAAGTTGAGAAAGGAGGTCGACAAGCTAAAGGGTGATCAGATTCCTCTGGAAATGCTCCTAGAAGACCCTACAGAGCCACATCCACAGCAGCTGACACAACAGCAACCAGAGCAGCAGTCAGTGCGGGAGGAGGATCTGGTGAGACCATTGAAGAAGATGAAGGTTATGCCTCGTGCTCAGGACATCAGACTTGTACTGGTAGACCCTCCCACAGAGCAGACCCAGGCACAGAGCCAGGAGGCCCAGACCACCGGAGCTCCATCACAGGTAGCAGCAGATCCAACCCCCTCACAGTCCCAGCCACAGCCAACAGCAGATCAAGCCCCTTCACAGTCCCAGTCTTAAGCAGACCCTATCCCCTCATAGACACAGCAGCAGGGACCACAGCAGGCCAAGGGCCAATAGGGAGTTTTCTTTACTCTCTCTCTCTCCCATATTTTGTGCACTATTTTTGTTATATAGCATTGAGGACAATGCTATCTCTTAATTGGGGGAGTGGCCCTATAGGCATTTGATTTTGGTTACATTGGGTTGTATAATGCAAACAATATTTTCTTTCTTTTTCTTCATGTTATTTTCCATTTTGTTATGTATAAGTTAAATATCCATTGTAAATATGCATCCCCTATGTATATTCATCTAATTCCACTAATGTACATATTCATTTTGTACCGCGCACTTTACTTTACGCACTTTTTCTATTTTATAGCTTCTTAGTTTTCTTTCATAGCTTCTTGTTTGGTTTTCGCATGAGCAATAAAACCTTTGGTTTTCTTAACGCCATGGTTCTTTCCAAAGGTAGAATTTGTGTGAACCGGGTGGCTCTTCCCAAGGATGGACGGTGTGACAACTTTCTTAAGGGTTTGAGTTTGTTTTTCCTTTTCTTTTTGTTTTGTCTTTCAATAACAGTGCCTCAAGAAAAGCTTCACTTGGGCCTAACACAGTTGCCTTTGATCCCATGGTCAAAGACAAACCGTTGTGTTTAAGATGGTGATAGTGACGGTCTTGATACTCTTGTGTTGGCCGATAATCATCGGGTGGTTCTTTGGGACTATTTTTTTTGTTACTCAAAACACGACTAAGGTCATTGTGGGACCTCGACTCGGTTTCTGTATCAATCCTTTAGCTGTGAGTGGTGAGAAATTCGTAATTGCAAGTCCAAGTTTCGTGCCACTAGTCTAGAACTTGCCCTGAGTGTTGTCTAGGCGAAATTCTAGGTGTAATTTGACTTGAGAAGTGACTATAGGCTTTCCTTGGCTTGAACAAAGAATAGAACACTTCCATGACCTTCCAAAAGACATATTCCCTACTCAACCCTTTTGAGACTTAAGCTCTTTCCTTCAAAACCCAAGTTACAAGCCTTCAACCATTCTTTTACCCTCTCTTGGAACTCGATCTTTCCTTGGCGCTAGGCAAAAAACATAAGTTTGGGGGAGAGATGAGGGATGTGATTAAGTGAAAAAGAAGGCACAAATAAAGAAAAGAGAAAAGGAAATGAAAAAGAAAGAAAAGAAAAGAATGAACAAAAATAAGAAATAAAGGGAATTGATGAAAAAGCGATGCCAAAAGTTTGGAAAGCATAAGAAGAAGATGGAATTGATGAGAAAGTGTCTCTCCAACCCTACAAAATATAAAAGGACTCAAAGAGTCAGGAAAAAAATGTGAGAACGGTTAAAAATGAAGTGCTTAAGGAAAGATAAGATTACTTCCTACCCTTAACCAAAAGCCTTCATAATGATTCCACAAAATCCCTATATGATCTCAGGTCGAGTGAAACCTGCATTAGTGGTGATTTACACAAAGGGCAAGCCTATGGTACTTTGAGCCGAACTTGGGACTTTTTTTTTTCCTTGATGAGAGATGAGAGATTCCCCATATTCCTCATTCTGAGTGTCATTATTCTAAAGGTGAGGTGCTTTAGGAAAGTTACAGAATAAGAGTCTGGGATCCACACTGACCGAGGTAGTAGTTAGAATTTCACTGATGAGTTGGATCAACCCTTGAAGCTCTTGTATCACACTTGAAACTATGGTTTTGAAAATTTCAAGCATTGTCAATGATTCATTTGCATTAGGGGCTATGGTTAGTCCCAAATGATGCTAGTTGAGGTCACCATTAGTTTAGCCGAATTTTCGTGAAATCTATCATAGGGGTGGAGCTTATTTTGTTTGCTTGAGGACAAGGAAGAGCTTAAGTTTGGGGAAGTTGATAACTTGGATTTTTGCCTCGTTTTCCGTTCCCCTATACATGAATTTTAGATATAATGGTACACAAAGTGGCCCCGAAAGCTTATACGTTGTGCTTGTTGCAGGATTGAACCAGAATGAAGACACTCAGTCTAAAATATGCTTAAAACATGAGTGAATCCGGCACAAGGATCAAACACAACAAAGATGATCAAGCAAAAGGCCACTGCGGTCGCGGTCCTTATTTCGCGGTCCGCGGTGGCATTCCAGTAAGGTTGAAGACACTGCAAGTTTCCATCCCGGCCGCGGTCCTCATTTCACTGTCCGCTGTGTCATTCCAGTGAGGATTGAACACAAGGCAAGTTTCTACCGCGGCCGAGATCCTCATTTCGCGGTCCGCGGTGGCATTCCAGTGCGGGGGAAGGCCAGGCAAAATTCTCACCACGGTCCGCGGTCCTTATTTCGCAGTTCGCGATCGAACCTTACCAGAAGCTCAGCAGCTCAGTAGCCTCATTATTTTCGCAGATCGCGGTCGTGTTTTCGCGGTCCGCGGTGGTCCCGTAGGGGCATTTTTGTCCGAAAATTTGGCAAACTATAAATAGACTATTTTGTAATTTCTTTACATAGCTGGTAATTTCTGAAGTAGAGAGCACGTGAATATTTTAGGGTTTTTGTTCTTGTATTTTTAACATTGAAACTTCAATTTCATTGTCGGAATCAATTAAATGGGTTCTTCTTCTTCTCTATCATTGTTTTCATCTTTGATTATGAGTAGCTAGACCCATTAGCTAGGGTTGTGGCTCAACCTAGTGTGGGTATGTAATGGGTTTTTGATAAGGTTGGGAAATTAATGGGTGTTGGCTATTTAGGCTAATTCAAGGTTTCTATTGCTATAATTAGTGGTAGCAAACACTAATTAGCCTTTTCATGACTTGGGTCTCTCTTGAGAAAGAAAACTTGAGTCTAGAAATTAGCCTAATAGGAAATTAGGGCATTATCAGGAGATTGGTAGTCCCAATCACTTGGGTTAAACCCAGAAATGATAAAATCCTACTTGAGCCATAATTAACGGGTTAAACCTCGAGAGAGTAATACCCTACCTAAGCCTTAATTGCTCGATTAAATGAAACCCAATTGACCTCGTGAGGGGCAATTAGGGTAAAATCACTCAAACTATAGAGAGGTATAGAGTGGGCACCTTCGTGCATTAGTTATAGTTGTATCCCTAACCAATTCCCCGACCTTAGAATTGAAACCCGTTGTATCCACCTAGGCAAAGGTTACGACCCTAGTGCCTTTATCAATATCAGAAAATAACAACAACAAAAAATTAGTCAGTAATTAGCTTACAAACAATAGAGTACACTTAGCATAGTTCAATACCAACAAATGTTTAGAAGTGCAATTAGAAACACTCGACCCTTTTAGATCACTTAGACACTCACCCCTATTATAGACTCCCAGTTCCCCGAATATATCTAAATATACGCTTAACGCCATTCCAATGACTTCTTGTTGAGGAGGAGCTGAATCTTGCTAATAAGCTTAATGAAAAAGCAATATCTGGTCGGGTATTGCTGGCAAGATACATCAGTGCCCCAATTGCACTACGATATGGAATTTCATTACCGACGAGCTCTTCATTATTTTCTCGAGGTTGAAATGGATCTATATTTATGTCAAGCGATCTCACAACCATTGGGGTACTCAATTCATGTGCATTATCCATATAAATCACTTTAATACCTTTTCAGTGTATGTTGATTGATGGACAAAAATTTTCATTCGGTACATGCTCAAGTTGTAGGCCAAGAAAAAATTTAGTCTTACCAAGATCTTTCATTTCAAATTATTTCTTCAAACACTCTACATCCTTTGGAAGCTCTTTAGAAGTGCCAATGATATTCAAGTCATCAACATACACAACTATGATGATAAATTCAGATACATACCTCTTAATAAAGACACAAGGGCAAATAGGGTCATTTTTGTACCTTCCTTTAGCAAATACTCGCTAAGGCGATTGTACCACATCCTCCCTGATTGCTTCAATCCGTATAGGAATTTCTGGAGCTTTATTGAATAAGTTTCCCTTGAACTTTTATGTGTTTTAGGAACTTTGAATCCTTGAGGGATTTCATAAAAATTTCATTGTCCAATGAGCCATATAAGTAGGTTGTGAAAACATCCATCAACCGCATATCAAGCTTTTCATGGACTACCAGATTTAGTAGATACCTGAAGTTAATTGCATCTACCACTGGAGAATATATCTCTATATAATCAATTCCAAGCCTTTGCGAAAAACCTTGTGTTCCACAAGTCATGCTTTATATCTTACGACTTCACCGTTCTCATTTTGTTTTCGCACAAGAACCCATTTGTACCCCAATGGTTTGACACCTTCAGGCGTTCGAACTATTGGTCCCAAAGATTCACGTTTTTCGAGTGAAACTAGTTCCGCTTCAATTGCATTTTGGCCAATCGTTTCTTTTTCTACATTCATCGATAAATTTTGGCTCAAGATCCTCATCTTGTTGTATTACTTCAACTGTAACATTATATACAAAATTGTTGTCAATAACAACATTATTCTGGTTTTACCTTTTTCCCATGGAGACATAACTTATTGAGATCCCTTCATTTTCATCATTTCCAGGCACTTGAACCTCCCGTTAAGTCTTATCGATGGTTATGTCTTTATGCTCTTCTTGAGAAATTTCCTCCACGTTATGATCAACTTGATCATTTTCTCTTTTCCTGTTTCGGGGATTTTTATCCTTGGAACCGATTAGTCTACCATGTTTAAGGCATGGCCTAGACTCATTTGCATTGTCATACTGTCTAAGTGGGACATCAACTCAAATTGGAGCATTTACAGCTCGAATATGCTTAGTAACATGTGGAAGGTTAGTAAATGCATCTGGCAGTTGATTTGCAACATTTTGCGTATAAATGATCTTTTGAACTTCTTGTTTATATTGATTTGTATGAGGATCCAAATGAGATAGAGATAATACATTCCAATCTATCTTTTTTTCCAGTTGTTTATTTTCTCCCCCTAATATTGGAAAAACTGATTCATCAAAATGACAATAAGCAAATCAGGCTATAAACAAATCTCCTGTCATAGGCTCCATATATTTAATAATAGAAGGAGACTCATAACCAACATATACTCCCAACCTTTTTCGGGGAGCCATCTTTGTACGTTGTGGTGGAGCAATTGGAACATATACCGCACATTAAAAAATTCTTAGATGGGAAATATTTGACTCCTAAACAAAAACCAACTGTAATGGGCTGTCTTTATGATAAATGGTTGGCCTTATGCGAACAAGTATTGCTGCATGAAAAATAGTACGTCCCCACACTGAAAGGGAAAATTTTGTCCTCATTAGCAATGGTCTAGCTATTAATTGGAGGCGTTTAATCAATAATTCTACTAGACTATTTTGAGTATGAACATGAGCAACCAGATGCTTAACTTTTATTCCAGTGGCCATACAATAATCACTAAAGGCCTGCAATGTAATTTCACCAGCATTATCAAGACGAATTGTCTTAATTGCATAATCTGAAAGTTATTCTCTTAACCGTATTATTTGGGCCAACAATCTCGCAAATGCCATCTTACGAGTTGACAATAAGCACACATGTGACCATCTTGTAGATGCGTTTATCAAGACCATAAAATACTTGGATGGTCCACATGGAGGGTGTATAGGACCACATATATCACCCTGGATACATTCCAGAAATGCAGGGGATTCAATCCTAACTTTCGTTGTTGATGGTTTAATAACCAATTTTCCTTGAGAACAGAAGCACAAGAGAATTCCTTAAATTGAAGAATCTTTTTGTTCTTCAATGTGTGTCCATTTGAATTCTCTATTATTCTATGCATCATGTTAGAACTGGGATGACCCAACTGGTCATGCCAAATGATAAAATCATTAGAAGTAGTAAACCTTTTGTTTACTATGGCATGTGATTCAACCACACAAATATTTGGGTAGTACAACCCATAAAAAAAATTCGGGTAATTTTTCATGCACATAATTTTTTTTTCGCTTTTATTGTAGTAATATAAACGTATTCAACATTTCCTTCGTTAGAGGTTTCAACATGGTAGACATTTTGGCAAATAGCTTTGAAACTCAACAAGTTTCTTTGAGACTTACTACAATACAATATATTATTAATAGTCAATATTGTTCCTCCAGGTAGTAATAAGGCCGCTCTTCTAGAGTCCTCAATTAATTTCGTACTACCAGATATTGTATTAACATAGGACTTTTTATAACCAAATAAGAGAAAAAACTATTTTCACTTAATATTGTGTGAGTTATAGCACTATTCAAAAGGCATAAATCTTCATTACTCATCTTGGATCCAATTGAAGGCTAAGGAATTTTATTTTCTTCATAAAAAATTAAAGAACACCATCAGAAATATGAAAAAACTAACATCAACACCAACATAAGACAACTAAAGTACTACTTGAAAATAAAATTAACATTAGAACGAGAGAAAAAAAGAACATTGAAAATAAAAATAACAACATAATTGCATTTCCCAGAAAAATGATCAAACTTTAGTTTTGATCCCCAAAGAAGTCTTAAACTTCCAATGAGTAAGATCATCAAGGCCTTCAAAATCAACATCATTCAAAGAAAGATTTTCCTCGACATTATCATCATTTTTATTTGAAGGCCCTGCCCCAAAATCAATTTTAAAGGTCAAGTGAGACTCCACTGGGGCATTAGTAAAAGATGCTCCAATATTATTTGCCTTTATTTTGATGGAGTTTTGATAAAGCCTGACAAAATGCTCAGGTTCACGGCATTCAATTTTTCAATGACCTTTCATGCCGCAGCGGTGGCAGTTACCGCTTTTGCCTCTTTTTGGAGGGATTGTTTTGAGAACCCATGTTGTTCCCTCGTTTTCCATGACCACCACGATGACAATTATTATATCGTCTCTTGCCATTATCATGCCCACGTACATTCATATGGCCATGATAATCATTTTATCTTTTTTCCAAACTTATCACCGTTTCACTACCATATTAGCTTCAGGAACCGGAGCTGACACTGTGGGACAGACTTCATGATTTTTCAGAAAAATGGTATTATGTTTCTCAGCCACCAGAAGGTATTAGATCAATTCAGAATACTTTTTAAAATCCCTTTCACGGTATTTCTGATGTGATACCATATTTGAGGCATGAAAAGTCATAAGAGTCTTTTCCAACAAATCCTCATCATCCATAACATCCCCACATAATTTTAATTGGGGTGTTATTCGAAATACATCAGAGTTATACTCACTCACGGTCTTAAAATCATGCAACCGTAAGTTCATCCACTATCTAGCCCTTGGAAATACCGTAGCCTTGAGGTGATCATACCCTTCTTTCAGGTCAATCCAACATTCAAGTGGATCTTTCACTGTCAAATATTCAACCTTAAAACCTTCATCCAAATGATGACGAAGGAAAATCATGACCTTCGCTTTTTCGTAGCTTCATGCTTCATTATCCTGAGTAATGGTGTCACCAAGGACTTTAGCGGCTAAGTGAATCTCAACATCGAGAACCCATAATAGGTAATCCTTTCCAGAAATGACAAGTGTCACAAACTCAAGTTTTGACAAATTCGACATAGTCAAAACTATCAAAGAAGATAAATAATTATAAATTATTAGGATAATAGCATAAAGAAACAATTGACATAATATCTAATTTGTGATCTATATACACCAAAGTGATAGTTCCATAGAAAATAATACTATTTTTTTAAAATTATTACTATATCTTTGATGTTATCTAGAACAAGTCTTCTAGCTTTAACATAATTTTAACTGAACATAAAACAAGTATTCTTCTCTCAATTCATTCTATTAACAGAAAAATTAGCAACTTTCACGTGACTGTCATGGAAACAACTTAAAATAAAGAAACATAGAATTCTTTATATTTACACATGTCCAAATATGTGAGAAATTATATTGCATATTAAAGACACTAATCATGAAGTTTAAATATACAACGAAGAAATAGAATGAAAAAATATACTGAACAACGAAAAGAGCTCAACTTCGTAATGATAACGTGTTAAGAAATGTAGCTCAAAGTAACAACATAAAATAAGAAGATAAGTAATAGAATAGAGAAAACGAGATAACTTTCTTATTTCATCAAGTGTTCAAGTGCATCTCATATCATTTCATGCCTCTATTTATTATATTACATAGAAGGTTATAAAATGATTATCTTAAACATGGCATTAACAATTGAAATTATGGAAGAAGATCATGGGGAGGGGTTATGGAGGTGTGGGAGTTACAATCATAATAGTAATGTAGTGAGAGGTTATTTACATCATGAGTGAAAATAGTGGGAGCAATGGACATCCACATTTACGAAAGGTTTTTACAACATAAATCACCTTGATATTATTATGGCCGATTTTAGGGTATTTTTGGGCCAAAAAACAGCGGGGGCATGTTTAGCTAATGAATAAATGGACAAAGGGAATTTTATACCAAATCCAATAGCTCAGGAACAGTTTTGGCCTTTTTTTATAAACGGTGGAGCCATATTATTAATAGTCATGATTGAGACTATAGTATTGACTAACAAAGAGTACCAGTCCATGAATCATTTAATGAGATATGCCCATATCCTACGGTAACCAATAAACAAAACAAACTAGACTGATCAATCAAAATAAATTGTCATTTTGACTATTTGTTGAAGATACCACATGACAAGCTTTGTATTCTTTGTTGAAGATACACATTGCTCAGGGAGGAGGTAATAACATATTTATTTTGTCAATGATTCGAGATGCATCTGTTCATTATAAATGCCTTTCGACCATCTGGTTCTTTTTATCAAACAAAAAAAATACTACTGCCAACTAATAATTAAATCATATATCTATAATACAGATCAAGAACATGCATGGACTGTTGCGGAAGCCGAATATATAGGGAGTGATTAAATCACAACTACTATATCTAAAGGTAGCTAATAAATAGTAAATGAGACAATAATAAAAGGAACATCAGAAATTAACGAGGTTCGGCAAATTTTGATTTTTGCCTAGTCCTCGGACACAATCAACTCAAATTTTATTTCACTCCAAAAATACAAGTGAAATACTACAAGAGAGAAAGAAGATTCAAATGCCTTAGGAGATAAGAAGGCAAGTGAGAGATATCTACAAATGAACAAAAAACCCTTGATATTTATAGAAGGGAAATTGCCTTAATAATGTCATGCATGACATCATATTAAGTGTGATCATGCAATGTAAATGCATGAAAAAAGCATCTACCAATTTCTTCCAAAAAAGAGGCTTCAAATGTTCACACTAGTTCAATTAATCTTGTCAAATTCAACAAATCTCCACCTTGGCAAGATTTTACCTTTTCAATTTTCTCTCACTGATAAATTTTAATTGTGTTTTCAACTTCAATCTTCAAAGTTCAACAATGTTGATCAAGTTCAAACAATGTTGAAACTTGATCGCGGTCACTACTTTTGTTAGCATATCGGCAGGGTTGTCTGTAGTCCGAATTTTCTGCATCATGACTCCACCTTCTTCTATAATATCTCGTATAAAGTGATATTGAACATCAATGTGCTTCGTCCTTGCATGATAAACTTGGTTCTTTGCTAATTGGATAGCACTCTGACTATCACAAAAGCGTGTGATGCTTTCTTGACCAATACCAAGCTCTCTAAATAACCCTTGAAGCCAAATTGCCTCCTTTACAGCCTCTGTAAGGGCCATGTACTCTGCCTCAGTAGTAGACAAAGCAACTGTTGACTGCAAAGTAGACTTCCAACTAGCTGGTGCATTTGCAAAAGTGAAAACATAACCGGTAGTTGATATACGCTTGTCTAAATCACCCGCATAATCCGAGTCACAATATCCAACCATATATTGACTATCATCCTGCTCAAAAATCAATCCAACGTCGACAATATTACAAATATACCGTAGAATCCATTTCATAGATTGCCAATCCTCCTTTGCTTGATCATGCATATACCTGCTTACAACTCTGATAACATGTGAAATATCAGGTCGTGTGCAAACCATTGCATATATCAAGCAACCAACGGCATTCGCATATGGCACTCTTGACATATACTCTCGTTCAGCTTCATTCTTTGGCGACATAGCAGCACTAAGCTTAAAGTGAGGGCAAGAGGAGTGCTAAATAACTTCGTGTTCTCATTCATGCCAAATCGATCTATTACTCTCTTCAAGTAGTCTTTCTGAGATAGATAGAGTTTCTTTGAATGTCTATCTCTTTTTATCTCCATGCCAAGAATTTTCTTCGCCTCACCCAAATCCTTTATCTCAAACTCCTTTCTTAGTTGAATCTTCAACTTCTCAATTTTCTCTTGACTTTTGGAAGATATCAACATATCATCAACGTATAGGAGAAGATATATGAAGGATCCGTCTTCAAGTTTGTGCAAATACACACAATGATCGTATTTTCTTCTTCTGTACTTATGTCGTAACATTAACTTGTCAAATCATTTATACCATTGTCTAGAAGATTGTTTCAATCCGTACAATGATTTTTCAAGTTTGCACACCATATTTTCCTTTCCAGCAACTTTAAATCTTTCTGGATGAGTCATATAGATTTCTTCTTCCAAGTCTCCATGTAAAAATGCAGATTTTACATCTAACTTAACTAGTTCCAAATTCAACTGTGCTACCAAAGCCAACAAACTCTAATGGAGGAGTGTTTCATGACTGGAGAAAATACCTCATTGTAATTAATTCCCTTCTTTTGAGCATACCCTTTTTCCACCAATCTTGTTTTGTAGCGAACATCTTCTTGGTTAGGAAATCCTTCTTTCTTCGAAAATACACATTTGCACCCAATTGCTTTCTTGCCCTTCGGGAGATTGGCCAATTTCCGTGTGTGATTTTTATGAAGGGACTGCATTTCTTCATTCATGGAAATCCTCCACTTATCTTCTTCTAAACTTTGGACTGCGTCTTTATAAGTGGTAGGAACACCATCAGCTACAATTGAGGATGCACAAGCCATCGTCTCTATGAGACGAACAAGTTTTTTTATTGTTCTTTTTGGCTTGATGGTTGCTATTGATTCAAGTTGTTGTTGAGGTTCCTGAGTTGGAATCTCCCTCTCTACTGGTTCTACTTCCAGAGGAAAATCTTCTGTTGTTTCCTCGTTTTCTCCATGTGTTGAAAAATTAATTTACCCTCAAACTCCACCTGCTTTGAAGCACCATCAGTTTGTTTGACACCTTCAGCTATCACCTTATCTGTTATGGTAGATTCATAAAAGGTAACATCTCTGCTGAATATATTTTTCGCTTCTGTGGACACCATAATCGGTATCCTTTGACTCCAGAAGTAATCCCCATAAATATAATTTTTTTTGCTCTTGGATCCAATTTTGACTCTTTCACATGATAGTATGAAACTGAGCCAAATACATGCAAAAAATTATAATCTTCAGCAGGTTTTCCATCCCATTTTTCAAATGGCGTCTTGCCTCCAATAGCGGCAGATGATAGACGATTAATGAGGTGACATGCATATGTTATTGCCTAAGCCCAAAATTCTTTGCCCAAGCCAGCATTGGACAACATACACCGAACCTTCTCCAGCAAAGTCCGGTTCATGCGTTCTGCCACTCCATTCTATTGTGGTGTATTTCTGACAGTGAAATGTTTCAAAATGCCATTATCTTCAGAAATCTTATTGTAAAGATCATTTTTGTATTCTCCACCATTATCTGTGCGGAGACACTTTATCTTTCTGCCTGTTTGAGTCTCTATCATCGCCTTCCATTTGAGAAAAATTCTCAGTACCTCATCTTTGGTTTTCATAGTATACACCCACAGTCTCCGGGAAAAGTCATCAATAAAGGTTACAAAATAGTGTTTCCCACCTAAAGCAAGTGTTTCGGAAGCACCCCAAACATCAGAGTGAACATAATCCAAAATACCTTTAGTATTATGGATAGCTGTTCCAAATTTAACCCTTGTCTGTTTCCCAATTGACACAATGCTCACAAAACTCCAAATTACAAGTCTTTACTCCTTTTAAAATCCTTGATCTGATAAAATTTTTAAGGATTTTCCTCCAGCATGTCCCAAGCGCATGTGCCATAGCTTGGTTGCTTCTGCTTCCTTGTCATCACTAGATGTCACTGTTGTTGTCCCAATAACTGTACTACCTTGATAGTGGTACATGTTATTATTTCGCTGAATTTCCTTCATTACCACTAGTGCACCGGAGCATATTCTTATTATCCCATTTTCTGCAATGACTTTGAACCCCTTTGACTCTAGGGATCCTACATAAATGAGTTTTTTCTTCAATTCCGGTACGTATCGAACATCTGTTAATATTCTGATCAAACCATCATGGTTTCTTAATCGGATTGAACCAATACCATATGCAGTAAGAGTATTGTTATTTACGGTGTGAATAACTCCACATTCCCCTTCTTGAAAATCGACGAACCAGTCCCGGTTGGGACACATATGATAGCTACAAGCTGAATCCAGCAACCATATGTCACATGGTTTGAATGGCTCAGTTGTATCTAGTGAGAAATTAGAGTGTCACAATCAGCTACATTTGAATCCATGACAGCCTTCCCATTGTTGGGTTTGGTCTTGTTTTTCAACTTTGGATAGTCTTTCTTCCAGTACCTCTTTTCTCGGCAAAAGGCGCATTCATCTTTGCTGGGTCTGGATCTTGACTTAGATCTTCCTTTCTTCGTTCTCATATGATTTTGAGAACGACCTCTCACGACCAATGCTTCTCCTTCTCTACTCTTTTGTTTTTCTCTCTTTCTTTGTTCATAGTTGTACAAGGCAGAACAAACTTCTTTGAGAGATACTTCATCATTCCCATGAAGTATAGTAGTTTCGAGGTGCTCGTATTCATCGGGAAGTGAACTTAATAACATTAAGGCCATATCTCCATCACTAAAGTCACGTCCATATTCTGCAAATCTGTCGCCAACTTATTAAAGCTGGTGATATGATCATTCATTGTGGTACCAGGAACATATGTGAAGCGTAACAATCATTTTTTCATGTAAAGTTTATTTTGATTGTTTTTCTTCAAGAATTTATCTTCCAATGCATTCCACAATTTACTTGCAAAAGTTTCTTTTGTGTATAGATACTTATGTTCTCTTGCGAGGTAAGATCAAATGGTACCACAAGCAACGCGATTGATAATCTTCCAATCTCCTTCTTCGATATTGTCTGGTTTCTTTTCTTCTATGACAATATCTAGCCCTTGTTGAAAAAGGACATCAAGAACCTCAGCTTGCCACATCTCAAAATGTCCTGACCCGTAAAAAATTTCAATAGCAAATTTCGCATTTGACATAATTCTTGTCATAAGAGAAGATGCCAACGACGTATTACTGATACCCGATGTGGACTCTTCATTTTTATTATCTACCATTTTTGCTACAGATAATATTTATTTGCTGACAGTGCAGAACACCAAAGTAATTCTTTTCTGATGTGGAAGTTCAGACTATGCTGCAACCACAGAGCATACTAACATAGAACCTTGGCTCTGATACCAATTAATGCGGAAGCCGAATATATAGAGAGATTAAATCACATCTACTATATCTAAAGGTAGATAATAAATAGTAAATAAGACAATAATAAAAGGAACACCAGAAATTAACGAGGTTCGCCAAAATTTGATTTTTGCCTAGTCCTCGGACACAATCAACTCAAATTTTATTTCACTCCAAAAATACAAGTGAAATACTACAAGAGAGAAAGAAGATTCAAATTCCTTAGAAGATAAGAAGGCAAGTGAGAGATATCTACAAATGAACAAAAAACCATTGCTATTTATAAAAGGGAAATTGCCTTAATAATGTCATGCATGGCATCATATTAAGTGTGATCATGCAATGTAAATGAATGAAAAATGCATCTACCAATTTCTTCCAAAAAAGAGGCAAATTAATCTTGTCAAATTCAACATTGACCATGTAATAAAACCTTAACCAAGAATTCTGTGGACTAGAAAGTCCTCAACTACATCTAGAATTTTAAACCTAAACAGAAAAAATAAAAATAAATAAGAAGCAGTACTTACTAGGAGTAGTATTAATTTTCTATCAAATTTGTGACAATTCTATAGGCAAGAAAAGTTTCCAATGATCCAAATTTAACCTTGTCATCAGATAGAAACCTGTTTGAATACGGTTGTACATTCCACCAGTCCATAATAGCAGGCTTCTTCACATCCCATTCATGACCCAAAACCTTGTTAGCCAATTTCTGCACACTACAATTCTTAGCAATTTCACCAAAAGTAGCCTTTTCCCTAACCTTATCCCTCAAATCAACCCACTTGTTAATCTTGAAATTAAATCATTCTCCAGTTTCTTTTCATGAAATTTGTAATAACTCAAAGGCAGTGATTATCAACACAAAGTTGTAATAACTCAAAGGGAGTTTTGGACATATGGGCTGGCCATCCCCATCTTGATATATAGGAAGTATTCCTGTAGTGTTCGCTACGATCGGCCACAAGACTGATAATTAGTTTCTTTTCTTGAAGCTTTTTGATCATGGATACCCAATTGACGACTGGGGTGTCATGATCTAAATAAGAAATGTGTCTTCCATGCTATAAAGTCTCTAATATTATGACATTATTGTTGACTTTTATGGTTGTTGTGTACATCTTCTCGTCCACTTCATCTTTTTGTATTATCATCTCCATGGGCAGCTTTCAAAGTTTTGTATATGACTTAAGAGTTGGACTCTATAGGGTTTAGGGGGATCCTTTTAATATATATATATATATATATATTAAAGCGGGAACCCTCTAAATTAAAAGTTAAATTACTTAATTGCCCCTGTTATTAACCTAATTAACCTCAAGACCATTGACTACCGTTCCTAAGGTTTTCAACCGTTGCAACCTTTATGCTTTTACATTGCTACTCTCACCAAAGAATCGCTGCTCTCCTCATGACTCTTCATGCTCTAAATTAACGGACGTCTCTTTAACATGCTTTCCAAACAACGTCTTTTTTTTATCACTTTTTTTATCTGTTACTAAGTTTGTGTGCTTAATTGTCAAAGTTCTAGCGTTGCTACTATTTTTTCCATCTATCTCCAACGAAAATCTACTTGTAAGTTCACTTATGTTACCTAGCAAAAAACGTTCTTATGTGTATGTCAAGTCATGTAATAAAAGTTCCATAAAATAAATATTAGAATTATTAAAATAAAGTTTTTTTGTAAAATATTCACACAAAAATCTTCATCAAAATATTTTGAGAGTTACCCAAATTAGCAAGATTGGACGCTTCAAAATTGAGAATATTCTAATTCTATGAAAAATTAGACAAGAACTAATATCCAATAAATCTAAAGTACTAAGCAGCATATCACACAAAAAAAATGTTTAACTTATCAAAATATAGGAGTGCACAAACATCTTTTGAAATTGATCAATATAGTTAGACCACTCCTTCACGATTATAGTAAAAATATACAATTGGCTCCATAGGTCTGTACTCTTATATCTATATATTTGTCCAGTAATAAACAGACTATTCGCAAAAGGTATTTTTTTCACAAAAAATAAGATGTCAACTGTATATTTATCCAGGAATTTAAGTCTTTGAACAAAGACTCATTGTAAATGTATTATTAGCGTAGAAACTACCATACATGCTACATATACAATGGCATGTTATTATAACTGTAATTAAAAAAACAAATGAAATACAAAAAGATACAAAGAAGTAACAAAATCAAGAAAAAGATACACATAGATTGAAGAATATATAAGAACTAAAATGAGAATTGTTAGTACATGTCATTTGGGTGATCACACCTTATTTATCAACTGTCCGAAATATTCACCAACACCTTTGCCTTTCTTTTTCCTTTCTCACAAGATCTCTCACATAATTATATTTCATTATCAAAATGCTTGTGTATTGTGTTCAAGTATTTCTTTCCTGACCAAAATATATTATCCTCTCTTGCTTTAATTCTACGTGCAAATTAATAGTTGATAATTCGTGTTGCGACTATTCTTGGAATGTATTTTATTTATCTTGTTAGAATGTTGTATATTCCGTGACACAGTTAATTTTACTGAATAGAACGATATTGGTTAGAGGTATCTATTGTGTTAATCCTTCCAAAAATATACATCGACTTTATGCACACACAATATATAGTATCTGTTTTTAATCTGAAAGTTTCTTTTGTTATTTTTACATGAAATATATGTGAATTGAGAGTACCGACATTCATATTTCCTAATAGACACTTAAACTTTTATTATTAAAATCAAAATTTGTAAGAAATTTACTAACAAAAAAAATAATAAAGAGATTTAGATGGGGAATGAAATAAGTAGTGATGGTCACTGTGTAGTACCATAGCTCATGTTCGGATATCGTCTAAAACTTTTATATGTATCTTGCATTAACGTGGTGATCATAGCAATGCCATTGTATTTGAATTAGCCAAAGTTGATAAATTTTATTAGACGTCATATGCGATGCTTGATAAACGGAGCACTTCATATTTCATTGTTTCTGTTCACCTTTTACGTCCATCATATCTTTTCAATTTTAGTGTTAAAGGATTACCAGGAACAGAAACAGGCTAATAACTCTTTAGCCAGTTAGTTCTGTCACAAACAGTATACAACCACAATATATTTTCTCACATGGTCTAACTTTACATAGTAATTTCAAGAGGAATATAAATGTCGATAACCCAAAGTCCTGGTCATGACAAAGTAACAACAAATGAAAGGAGTGTATAACACAAGGAATATTGATTCTAATTTAAACTTTGACTATTCATCTTCGTAGATTCACATGATATCGAATCATCTTTACCTCGACGAAAAAATAACTATGCGATAATCCACATTAATCTATCACAAAAGCTTGCACTTTATTCATTTACGTTTAATTATTTATTTGCATAGTTTATTTTTGTAAAATAATACTGAGATTACTTTATGAAGTTAATTGCAACATTACTTGACATACACGTGCAGCGCACATGCAGAGAAACTAGTTATATATATAGGAATATTAGTAAATAAATAAAAAAGAAATAAATTCCTAAACATATATGGACTCGTATATCTGTCCCTTTTTTTTCAGTAAATATTTTTTTGACCAAATTGAAATAGGAGTACGTGAATTACAAATCATAAATCTTTAGGAAATGAATGAAAACTTGGACACCAAGAAAATTATATATAAATACCCCCCAAAAAATTCTTTCACACCTCAAAAATTCGGACGGCACTCCTCTATTAGGGTTTCTGCAATATTATTCTTGACATATAGAAAAGATGTCTTCCACTGGTGAACTTGCTTGTACTTACGCTTGTTTGATCCTTCATGATGATGGAATTCCTATCAATGTAATGCAATCTTTTCCTTTATCTCATATTTGTTTTTCTTTATTACTTTTGTTTTAGTTGAGTTTGTATCTTTCTTTCTTAAACATACGAACAGACAAAAAAAAAAAAACGCTTTACTTTGTCTCGTAATTTTCTTGTTTATTGTTGTCCTCCTAGACATAGCAAAACATATTGTACATTAGAGTAGCCGAATGTAATGCAATATTTCTTATAGCCCGTTTGACTAAGCTTTTTTTGGAGCTTTTGTATCTGTACTTATTTTTTGTGCCACGTTTTAACTTATACCCGCTTTGTAAAAAAAATTGCATTCGTATCTTCTTTTGCGCATAACTTCAGCATGCGGGGCTTAAATAGCAAAGACAACCACGCAAAACTTCAACATTCTAGTAGACGGGCCTGAAGTAGCTTGCGAACTTCAGATCTAGAGCTGAAGTTGTTGTCTTGTAGTTGGGGAACTTCAGCGTTGTTATCTTGTAGCTGGGGAACTTCAGCATACGGGGCTGAAGTTCTCCAGTTATAAAAACAAAAACTTCAGCATACGGGGCTAAAGTTCTCCCAGTTACACTGGAGAACTTCAGCTCTAGAGCTNAGCTGAAGTTTTGTCTTTGTAACTAGGGAACTTCAGTCCCGTATGCTGAAGTTTTGTGTTTATAACTAGCGAACTTCAGCTTAACTGGTGAACTTCAGCTCAGCGAGGGAAAGGGAGCTGAAGTTATTTAAAAAGTGGGTACAAGTTAAAAGTTTTTAAAAAAACGGGTATAGGTTAAATGGGGGCGACCAAATAGGGTGCCCGCGCAATTTTTACAGCTTTTTTTTGGCCAAAAACACTTTTGACCAAAAATTGAGGTGTTTGGTCAAGCTTTTGGAAGGAAAAATAGTGTTTTTGAGGAAAAGCAGAAGCAGTCTTTGAGAAGCTGAAAAAAGTAGCTTCTTCTGAGAAGTACTTTTGAGAAAAATACACTTAGAAGCAGTTTTCAAAAGTTTGGCCAAACACTAATTATCGTTTAAAAGTGCTTTCAAATTAATTAGCCAAATACAAACTGCTTCTCACCAAAAATACTTTTTTTAAAAGTACTTTTGAAAAAATTACTTCTCAAAATAAGCTGATTTTAGAAGTTTGGCCAAACAGACTGTTAAAAAGCTTTGTGTTTATTTGTGCTTCGAAACTTGTTTGCTTAGAAAACACAAAGAAATGGGAAAACTTTTTAATTTGTCTGGTAGTAGTTTTCTTGTTTATTCCTGTTCATGTAGACATAGCAAAAAATAGTGTGCCATAAAAATAAAAAATTATATGAGCAATACCAATTAATTGAGAATTGAGATTAGATTTTAGTTATGTTAGAATGTTTATTTCATATTCAATGTTTCTACGTAGTTCTTTGGCCCTGTCACATATTCATATGCCTATTAAAGAATAAAGATAACTTCCATAGTATTTTCAATTTTTATTTTATATGACCTAAAACTTATATATACATCCTAACTTAGCTTGCTTTGAATTGAGACATTGTTGTTGTTCAAAAGTTGAAGTACTAATCTAGAAGTATTTTGTGTATAGGCCGAGAAAACTGGTACGCTCATAAAAGCAGCAAATTTGAAGGTGGAATCATACTGGCCGAGCCTTTTTGCAAAACTTTGTCAGAAGATTGAACTTGTCATGAACATTGGCGTCGGTGGAACCGCGGCTTCTACTTCCGCTGTTGCCGCTGCTCCCGCTCCTACTACCGGTACCGCCGCTGCTGCTGCACCTTCCACCAATGACAAGAAGAAGGTATACGTTCAATCTTCCACTAATTTTTCATGACCCGTTACTAAGCTAGCGGTGAAGTTTGGTTTGAAGATCAAAATGTGTTTGGACATAAGATTTCAAAACATATTTCACCTTTTTTTTCTTTTAAAAAACATGAAACATATATGACTTATACTCATAAGTTCTAAAAACTATCACAAATATACAACAGTACATTTATCAATAACATTCATTATATTATCGCAAACCATAATTCTGAACATAAATAAATTTAGTACAATTATTATTTTTATAATGAACTACACAATACACTATCAGATGACCGAGAAGACGAAGTAATATTGTTACAAAAAAATAAATAGTGGGCTCTTTTATAAAATACAAAAGTTTGAGGCAATTTTTAAAAATGTAATAGTGATATTTTGGGCCAAAACCAACTCTTGAGATGGTTTTAGGATTCGGTTTTGGGTTTTGGGAATTTACCAAAATGTAATAAAATCTATGGCCAAATATGTATTTGCCAAAAAAACTCAAATATATTTTGACAAAATATATAGCCAAACGGGTCCTAATTCTTTTGTCTAAAGTAATACATGTATGTTGTTGTTGCTGTAAATTTATACACGTATATGTGTATTCTGTCTAAGAATTATATGTTGATTTACTCAAGGAATTATTTAAGTTAACTATGAGTCATGTTAACTTTGTGATGTATGTGCATGTTTTGAAACTCTTGACATTAAATACTAGTATATGCTTGCTCATAATATTTTAGTTCCAGTTTCGCTAACTAGCTAGTGTGGAAAAACTACTCTCTCTGTTCCAGTTTATGTCAACCTATTTCCTTTTTGATCCATTCCAAAAAGAATGATCCCTTTTTAAATTTGGTTACGATTTAACTTAAACTTCTACCCTTAATGAGAAACTTTATAACCATACAAATACTCTTGACCCCTTTTCTTAAACTCCGTATCCAATCAAACATGTTCACATAAATTGAAATAGAGGGAGTATGTTTTATGAGTCAATTGAACAAATTCCCTCAAATATCCTGCTATGGGATGTAATACTATCCCCCCCCCCCCC
>ML371106.1:69482-91155 GCA_005239525.1 Nicotiana knightiana
ACTATCCCCCCCCCCCCCAGCTTATTACTGTTTTCTCTTTTTTGGTTTTCTCTCATTGCAGGAAGAAGTAAAAGAAGAGAGTGATTTTGTAGCATTTTCATTCTTGAAGCTCTTCAATTGATTTCTTCTTCCAGTAGCATTTTCATTCTTGAAGCTCTTCAATTGATTCTGTAAAAGAAGTAAAATTAACAGAAAATTACCATAGCAAAACTCGAAAGTTTTAAGACTCCCATCAATTTTGAAGTTTTCTTTCACTTAGGCTACAATTATTATAACATATCTTTTTTCAAGACAAGTTTTCTTTTATTTGGATAATATTTTCCAAAATTTTATTGTTTCTAATGGATGAAAATGTCTTCTTACACCAAATGATAGAACACAACATCCTTCAAAAGTATAAGTTACTTATTGCAACTACATCTGCTACTACTCCAGACTCGTTACCACCTATAACTACAATTACATACTTTTTCCCACTAGTGGTCTTACTATTTCATTCACCAAACAGTCTTCTCCTTTATATTTTACTCTTATGTGTACACATTCTCCACTATCATAATTACATGATATACCAATCTTCATATTTTAGCTAAGACACCTGCATATTATTTTTAAATTTCTTGCTTTATCTAAACAATTTAACATGATTATTATATACAACTACTACTATTAATACGAAATTTAGGGCAGGCTATATAAACTCTCATTAAAAATATCACGTTATTAATTTAAGCTCATCTGAGTTCAATATTATATATGAAAAAGTCTCAAGTAAGAGGAATTTTTTTCTTCAAGTACTAGAACTTCTCTATATTTTCTAAATTGGTATATAAATCTCTAACCAGACTAAAATACTCCTAGCAATAGTGGATATACTAACATGACTTTGATTCAATCTTAACAAAATAATTAATATCCCTTATATAGTTTTTTATCTAGCGATGTGCATACTTTCGATAGGCTTATCTGGCATAGATTCCTAAGAGATTGTAAATCTTTCGAGACCGTAGAAGTGGGGGAGGGGGAGAAGTTGGAGGAGGCATGAAGAGTTTAATTAGTTAGTGTTACAGTCCCACGCTGGGTGAGATGAGATCAGGCAAGCTGATTCCACATTTCTTAGGAAGACTATGTGTTAGTTGATTATTAATCTTGATATTCTGAGTTGCATTCTTGATATAGTTACAAGCAACCAACCTATCTACTTTAGTTACAGCAGCGGATGCTAAGGACTGTGTGTATTGGTTGAAAAATAGACTTTCCACGTGAACTAATGATGTGCTTACAGGTGTCACGAAAGTTAGAGCAATAAAGAAGAATTAGCAGAAGCATGTGTAAAAGACCAACGGGATTGCTTACAAGGATACAACACTTGACGATTTGGAAAAAAGAGAATAGCGTGGGATGGAAGACTGCAAGGAAAGAAGACTCATTAATAGCCACGAATATGAAAAGAGATTGACATAATCCCTCATTATGCGCGATTGACTATTATTATCATAATCATTACAAATTACTCAAGTAAAGGGCAATCAATGTAATAAATATTAGTAACATGCGAGAATTAAGTAGGGTAAACCAGTTACATATTGCACCCTTATATAAACTTCCTTATCATATTTTGTAGCATCTTCAAGGAATTCACAAAATTATACTATCAGTCAATTATATTTTATTCACTGCTAATTAAGGAATCCGGTTCTCTCCTCTTGGAATCAAGCTGTGATTATCAAAAAGATTTCTTTTTTCTTATTCTCTCAATATTTTATTTCCATTCTTCTTATTCATCTACATTAGAAAAAGTGAAGTAAAATTGTTTATTAGAAATCCAAATTATTCTATTATTTGTTTTGACAATAAAAACTATATTTTGGTTGAGCAAATTGGTTCACTTACTGGGAAATCTAGTAATCTTTTTACTTTTCATATTTTGCCTATAGCAACGATTATGTCTACTACTATTGAAGTTATTCAGGTGGGTGACGGAGAACAAGAAAAGCAACAAGGAGGAACTCCTCCACACCACACACCCACATATACTCCACCATATTCACGAGAAAATTCACCCGTCAGATCTGCTAATAGTAACGTTGGACAACAAATTGATGAACTGTCAAATGAGCAAAGATAAATTGACTATTACTCAACAGGTTGGTGAAGACGTGCGTGCTTTCACAAGTGGGATGCCAAGTGTTGTTCGTGCTCCACTACCAGTGAACATAATTGTGGAAAACCTTCATTTAGGGCTTGAAAACTCTGGAAGTCGAGAAATACCAAATAATTTTGGAGCCGGAGGATCAGGTACGCCAAATAACTCTATTTACAAAATCTAGTACTGACCTTGCAGAAAAATCATAAGAAACAAAACGAGTGGATAGAGCAGATACCGGGAGTATCTCCTGCGATTAAAGGGGTGAATATTGAAAAGTATTCACAATAATCATGGAAGCAAGTGAAACACCGTTACCAACACCAAAAAAGTTCTAGTTGCCCGATATTCCAAAGTATGATGGGAATACTAACCTGCAATATCATGTTACCGCATTTACTATAGGAGTCAAGGGAAACGATTTAACCAAGAAGGAAATCGAATCAGTATTGGTGAAGAAATTTGGTGAAACCCTTATGAAAGGGGCATTGGCATGGTATTCCCTCTTACCTGAAAATTCAATTGAATTTTTTGCTGAGCTTGTAGATTCATTTATATAATCACATTCAGGAGTTCAAAAATGTAGACAAAGGAACATAATATATCTTCAAGGTAAAACAAGAGAGTACGAAATTGCTCAGAGGATTCGTTGATTGATTCCAGCGAGAAACAATTATGTTACCTTGTGTACCTGATAATTGGGCGGTTATGGCATTTGCAAGAAATTTGAATGAGAAAAGTTCATAAGCCATGAGAAGATTAAAAGAAATCCTATGAGAATTTCCCTCTACTACTTCGAATGATGTTTATAATAGGTACAACACAAAGTTGTGAATAGAGGATGATATGGTGTCCCAGCCAAATTTGGAGGAAAGGTTAGGACCTAGACACTCAAAATAAGAAAGGATATCCGAAAAAAACATGTATAAACCTTACATAGGACCCGAGGGACGATATCTTAGATAAAAATCAGAACATGCAAGGTTTATCAGAGATCAAGGAAAAAGGAAGCAAGTTCTTCTTCCCGATTCGGAAAGGAACAAGATATAACAAGGAGCAACGATCAAAATTCCTGATTAAGAATAGGAGATTATAATTTCAACGTCAGTTTGTCCGAGTTAGTAGCCTTGCTAAGAAGTATCAGTGATAAGGTGCAATGGCTAAAATTATGAGAATAGATCCCAACAAAAGGAGGAAGGAATTGTATTGTGAATTCCACAATGATCACATAACAGCAGATTGTAGGATCCTACAAGCAGAGGTTGATTATTTACTGAAAAGAAGATTATCTCACTGACCTATATATTTAGTGAGAATAGAAAGCAGTCTTATATGAAAAATAGGCAAGAACCACCAAATCCCCATCTCCAAAAAGGACGGTGAATGTTATAACCGGGGGTGGGGAGGTCAACAGAGTAACATACATAGGAGCGAAAAGGATAGCCACGATCTCAGTAACCCACGAGAAGCGGGTTCGACAATTATTGGAAGGATAAGCACGAAAGAAACTCTATTTTTACTTATTTACGGTATTGAGGCACTAATTCCCGTAGGGATAGGAGAACCAAGTCTAGAGTTCGATCATACAAATGAAGTATCCAATGAGGAAGAACTCCGTACAAATTTAGATTTGACAGAAGAGCGAAGAGAAGCATCCTTGATAAGAATGGTAGCACAAAAGAAAAGGATGAGCGATATTACAACAGAATGGCGAATCTTCGGTATTTCAAGATTGGGGACTTTATTCCTAGGAATGTATTTTAGTCAACACAACTAAATGCAGGGAAATTGAGTTGTCTATATCGAGTTTGAGGCATTGCTGGAAAAATAGCATATAAGTTGGAGACCACGGACAGAAAAGTGTTACTTTCCAATTGGAATGTGATACACTTGAAAAACATACTACTTTTGAGAAAGTATCCACCATCATATGTCTCAAAGTTCATTATTTATTTGTTCATTTAAATTTTACCAACCATTTTAGATGATAGGAAAAACGCTAGCCCGAATCAAATGATAATTTTAGAGTCAAGAGACATGTGAAATACTTAATTATTCTCAGTCTAGATTACAATAATTCATATGGGACGGGTTAAGAAATCATCATCTAAAATATTACTTCCGAGTCCCATATGTATTTTCTTTTTCAAGTAAAGGACCATGGAGGGGAATTAATCCAGTTCTCAATTTTTCATTCTTTAAAGTTCAAACATAGGGTACTATGCGTATGGAAGAAGTACACCACAAAAGCATAGCTCCATGGCCAAAGAAAAAACCTTGAACAAAATTTTGAATTTTCAAGCTCAAAGATTGAATGGGAAGTGAGGAACTAAAGAATCAAGAGGAAGTTGAAGATTCAACAGAAATATCCCTAGAGCTATTAGGTTAAGGCTACAAATATAGTCACGGGATAATTATACCTATTCTTATAAACCTGCTATAAAGAAAGTCGTTGAAAATTATGTATATGAATATTTGTTTTGAAAGTTCAAATAAAAATTCTTCAAATTACTTCATCTTTCATATTATTACACCAATATGAAGATGAGACATCATTTTCATTCGTGTCATTTAAATAAAAGGGTCATCTTTTATAAATAAGACCGTGTGCATTTAGCCACAACATATTAAAACATTCATTCTATTTGTATAATGCAAGTAAAAGGCTCGAAAATTAAAGAGCAAAAACATACATAAAATATGTTGAAATTTAACATTAATGTTGAGATCTATAAAATTTTCCAAGGAAAAAATCAATAAACATCCAAGTAAACATTGTTAAAAAAACTAATGAGCATCTTCAGAAGGAGTAGAAGGATCAACTTGAGGAGAAGACGAAGGCAGGCGATCAATAGAATCAACCTCTGAACCGTATTTGCTTAAATCACCCTTGGAACTTTCGTCCTCGGGTGTAGAGAAACCATTGTTGAGTACTCTCAGTTGTATCCTTATACTTGGCAATCTCAGCCTCAAGGTCAAAGCCTTCTTGGCTAGCCTCGGTCAAAGTTTCCAAATGTGTGCAGGCCCAACTCAGATCTAGAGTTAGTTTATCCTCAGGAGCCTCATAATCTTTTTTCAATTGTTCAATTTCAGCCCTCTAGTCTTTTTTTTCAGCCTCGAAAGCTTCATAAGAAACGTTCAAAGGTTCAAGGGTAGCCTCAAGCAACTAAACTTTGTCGAAAGAGATGTGTAAATCTTCTTGGATCTGAGTCAATGTTTGAACCAAATCACCCGTGTACACTTTCTTTTGATTTAGAAGTTATTTCAAACTTCGAATCTCCTTAGTGGCCCTTGAATGCTGCTCAGCAAAGGTGGATTTTATCCTATCCTTTTCCTTTTCAGCTTGATTGGCAGAAGCCTTTAACACTACTAACTCAGCAGAAGTAGTGATCCTACGCTGTTGATCTAAGGTTTCTTTTTCACCAGCCAAAACATCTTTTTCTAGTTGGAGGCTTTAAAATTACTACTTCCAGTTATTAGCTTACGTGCTCAACTCAATGACATGCTGCTCAATCCAATCCACTCTCATTATCAACTCTGTACCTATTAAATTTATCTGCAGAAAGGTATGGGGAAAATGTTACAAATTTAAAGGAAAAAAAATTGAAAGAGATAAGAGAAGAAAACATACCTTGAGAGCAGAATGAATAACATCATGCATCAGAGTGATAGATGAGTGGGATTCAAGTTTCTCCATTTCATGAGGGCCAATTAACAGTTTCAGCCAAACTGCGGCTCGATTGGATTTCTTCACCCTCGGGGACTTCAATCATCACCTGTTTCATACCTCTCCCACTAGAAGGGCCGCTTCACCACGAGGAATATCAACAGGAGTGGAAGCAAGGGTATCAGTAGGAGCAATGGGGCTCATTGGAAGGGTTGCATGAGATGACTCTTCAGAAATAAAGTCAAACTCTTCTTCTTTACCCTTAAATTCTTGAGAAAAAATCCTCTCAACAGAACTTGAACGCGGGTCCAAGGCAGGACCAACATTTTCATCTTCTGAAATGTCTAGAGGGACATTATCATCGACTAGGAGAAAAGGCATAGGGCCTGAAGGTTGGTTATAAGGATCATTGGATTCATCATCCAGAACAACACTTCTCCTAAATCTATGCTTCTTCACTAGAGAACCTTCATCCTCTTCCTCTTTATCAGGGGCACGAGCTTCTTTGTTTTTCCTCTTTGAAGAGGACACACTCAAAATCCACTTTTGAGTAGTGTTGGCATTGAGTCTAACCGTATGACGGACTCCGTGGATGGAAAATCCTGAAAGTTACAAAGAATGTTATAATAAGAAGGAAAAAGCGAAAAATCCATGGCTAAGTAAAGTAATATACCGTGGGTTTTAACTTTTCATCCAAAATTTTGGGATACAAACCTCCAAGATTTCTGCTCCATAGGAGCGACAGACATCATTATTTTTTACCCAATCACGGAAGTCAGGAGGTTTATCAAAAACTTCCATGATTGCTGGAAAACAAGAAAATATGAGAAAGTTAGTATTATAAAGAGAAAGTGGCGTACTAAAGAGATCAAGGGAATACTCACATGCAATATTTCACTTCTCGGGGAATGGCATATTTTTATCTCCCACTAAAGACGAGTGGGAACATCCACGAACCAAGTATACTAATCTCGGTCAAGGTCATCTTCAAGACTGACCAAGTCTCTTTTGCTTCTTGCTTCAAGTGTGAAAAACCGTCACAAAAAAGTTTAGGAGAATACAGTTGAAGGATATGACGAAAATAGAAAGGGGCAAAAAACTAACCCAATAAGTAGCGAAGACAAGTCACTGTCCTCCATATTATCGGGTCTATTTTTCCAAGACAAACTTTGAAGTACGGACATAACTCAATGATCAGATGATCAATAACGGGTTTGAATCCTAAGGTGAAAGGATAAATGTAGACAAACATATAACCTTCACGATAAAAGGTAATTTGGTCGTCGACACTAGGGACTGTTATTGGGAAGTCAAGTTTATGGTAGTATTCACGACGTACTAAAGGAAGAAGACTACAGTTGAATAAAAAAGTATAGTGATCAATAGTTTTAAGTGCTATTATGTAAGAAACTTCTTTATTCCATGCTTCACAATTGGATTTAAAATAAAGCTTCTGAGGAACGATCTTAGAAACTACAAATTCAGGTAACAGTTCGTTTTGATCTCTAGATTTTTAAGAAGATCTAGGGTAGATGGGGATTTAGCTTTGGAAGAAGAAGAAGGTTTAGAGGCAGTTTTCTGAGAAGAAGTGGTACTTCGGCTCGATATGGAGCATAGGCTATGAAGCCTGCCACCTCCATTTCTACCCCTGACCGGAGCTGTTGAAGGAGGAAGTTCATCTACAATAATAGTCCTCCGGGGATCAGACGATGAAGAAGGGTTTGAAGATTGAGAGACAATGTAAATTATAGTAGAAGCACAATGAGAAGAGAGAAATATCAGAAAATGTTAGAAGGGAATGAAAAGGAGTAGAAGAGGTTTTGGACGAAGATGATGCGGTATTTATAAGAAAAGGCGTAACTATGAACCGTCATCATGGAACCATCGCATCAAATTGATACATCCGTAGAAAACCCTAAAAAGACGCTACAAGCTGCAAATCAATCACAACAAGACACATATCTCGAGCATTAAATGGAAGAGACGTACGCCTCTTTTCTTCTAAGGTAAATCATAAAAATATAGGGAGGAAACGGCAAGACATTCTCGCCATAAATAAACTTACTACTTCCCGAATATTCAGTTGAGAATATTCACAAAGTGAAGGGGACTACATTTATTGGTGAAAAAATAGACTCGCCACATGGACTAATGATGTGCTGACATGTATCATGAGAGTTAGAGTAATAAAGAGGAATGAAGGTAAGGATAACCATGGGTAAAACACCCATGAGATTTATTACAAGGATACTACACCTGACAACTGGGAAAAAAGAGACAGGCGCAGGATGGAAGACTGCAAGGAAAGAAGGCTCATTAATAGACACAAATATGGAAAGAGATTGACATACCCTGATTATGCGTGATTAGATAATATTACCATAATCATTACAAATTACTCAAGGCAATCAATGTAATAAATATTAGTAATGGGCGAGAATTAAGTAGGGCAAAGCAGTTATGTATTGTACCCTTATATAAACCCCCTTACCATATTTTGTAGCATCATCAAGGAATTGACAAAATTATACGAACATTCAATTTTATTTTGTTCTCTGCTAATTGAGGAATCCGATTCTCTCCTCTTGGAAGGAAGCTACGATTATCAATAAGATTTCTTTTTTTTTTTTATTCTCTCAATATTTTATTTCCATTATTTCTTATTCATCTACATTAGGAAAAGTGAAGTAAACTTATTATTAGAAATCCGAATTGTTCTATTATTTGCTTTGACCATTCTTGGTTGAACATTGTGCCCTGCACAGCAAGGTTGCGGAGTATTCCACCGTTGCCTTTGTAAGTAGCTAATACAAGGCATGAGGCTACTAATTATAGTGCCACAAGAGATAGCAGCTTCTGAAGCTGGTGCAAGTATGAGAAGAAACATAAAAAGGCTGATAATAAAAGGAATTGCTGCTTGTGTAGAAGACCTCATGATTATAAGACTAAATACGAGTTTACACAAGTAATTAATTTGCTGCTTAGACTCTTATTATGAGTCTGGTTTATATGACTGAGATGTAAAATAGCTCTGGCATAAGAAGACATATTAAAATGAGAAAATCAAAAGTTTGATTAAGAGCCAATGATTTTCTTTTCTTTGACCGAGTACAAGAAATAACGGGAGCATTGTGTTAGTCAATGTTTGGTGAAATGGTATTTTGGCGAAAAATTGACATTTTTACAAGCAAATGGTCACTTGCCATTTCATTTGGATTCACCCGCAAATTGACCTTCTCAAAATAAAGAAAATACTAGCTGGTTTGAGCTGTAATTGGGAAGATCGAAAGTCCTGAACTATTATCAAACAGAAAGTAACACGGTACGCAATGTAATGTCCTCGAAATAGACACTGAAATACAGGAATGAAAAATTTTGCTAGACTGATAAGACAGGGCATTGCTAAAAGCCTCCAGAAACAGTAAGTCTTATTCCACTATTTATCAGATAATCAATGAAACTTACTGAGTAACGTAGTGATCCACTCAGCCGGAGAGGGTCTGCTTCCTTTTTGGATGCAGCCAATAGGTAATATATACGGTCGAAATCGAACTCGTCTACGACATGGTATATCAGGCATGGAAGATGAGGGATTGAAGATCAACCACCGGTCCCACCAGACTAGAACCCGGGGTCAGAATGCCTGTCTTCGAGAACATTGAGTCCGTGATCCCGGAATTGACCCTAACGCCGAACGAGCTCGAAGAAAGATTGTTAGTATAATCAATAGAAGACCGAAATATCCGAGACCGGTCAGATATTACGGCGGGAATCACGGCATGTATCAATAAGGAACCGACAATCAGCAAATGAAGAGATTTTTACCTTTTATAACATTGTACCTAAAGTGCAAATAAAGAAATTTTTCTCTTTTATAGAATTTTACCTAAAATAGGATTCCCCCACTATATAATGGGGGTATGACAATTCATTCAACACATTGTAACACGCACTCAAAAGCAATACACTGTTATTTTTTCTCTTTAAGCTCTTACTTGAAGGGTATCCAGTTCGAGGGTGGTTGAGTTACCAAGGCTGAAACTATCTCATTCGTGTGGTTTGAATTTACTTTATCATTTTTTATTCCAATTGTAACTTAATTTATCATTTGTGTCAAGTTAATCTACGTATCCTTAAAATCACTTACAAATTTAATTGTTATCTGATTTTGAGGGTAAACATGTAACATTGGACTTTGTGTCGGTATGAGGTAAAATTGATAGATGTCAGGTGGATGCTCGTCCAGTTGACACGTGGCAGTGAAGACAATTAAGATATGAGTCATCAAATAACTGGCACAAGTTACGAACATGTGACCAATACTGAGTGCGTTCCGAAGAAGCTGGAACCAGGGGCAAAAGTTTGAAAGAAATATATCGGTTGGAAAGGGCAGCATTTAATGAGTAGCTCTTACAAAGAATCTTTGTATTTATAATCATTTGTTATGCAACCTTCAAGAGGGGATTAATTCATATTATAGAAGATCCTGATTTAGGGATCTTGTCCCCTGAATTAATCTATAGATAGGAGAATTTGAACTCATTGTAAACACGAAAAATATATGTACACAAAAAGGCTAAATTTGGTCTTATTTTATTAACAACATTCTTTCTTTTTATTCTACAGATTGTTCTTATTCTTTCTTTCGGAGAAGCTCATCTCACAGTCAGGCTTGTATTTTTTTCAAATTTTTTTAATCAATTTATTTATGTTCTTAATTATTTTATATTCTTGGATCAAATTAATTCACGTTTCTATAAACTACGTTACAAATTCAACTGTACTCTTTTATTGGTAAACAATTTGGCGCCTACCATGGGACATAGAGAATTGTGGTATTACTTTGATCCGTTCATCCGTTACTAACGCTTTTTCATCAGTAAAGTAAAACAGATATGGCAACTAATGATGTGAAAAACTCTTTCAACATTGGAACAAACAATGAGTGTGAGTATATGTTCTAGTGTGATGATTCAACCAGTGAAACTCATAACGATGGAGATGAAACCTCCGGTTTGCGAAGAACGAAATCCTCGGCGTGTGAGAAGTCCAACTCTTGATGATATGGACGATGAACCTGTTATTGAAATGGTGAAAGTTTTGAGAGCGCAACAAAAAAAAAACTATAAACCATCTCTCAAAACAAAACCGGATAATGACGGAGCTCCAGCAAGCACTTTCAACTGTCTCCAATAATTTCAATGGAGGAGTTAGAGCCCCTCCCAGCGTGCCTGCAAATCAAATAGAGCAAAGAACTGGTAACATAGATTCAAGGGAGGAGTTTGAATTTAATGAAAATCAAGCACGCGATGCAAGTATTGGATCTGGGAACGACAACAACACAAGTGATACTTTTAAAATCAATATCGTGAGATCCATAAGGGAAATGAACAATTAGATGTATCAAAAATGCTAAATAATTCCAAGCTTGGATGGATCAGATATCGGGAGCACCATCGTTATTGAAAGGGCCATATTCAAAGAAGTACACGCAGTTGTCGTTCTAACCAAGTGCGACCTCAGAGTTGATTCCAAAGAGATTCAATATGCCAATATTCCGAAGTATGATGGAACTTCGGATCCACAATATCATATCACAACTTACACTATGGCTGTAAAGGAAAATGATTTGGCCCCGCATGAGATCAGATCTGTCATGCTGAAAAAAATCGGCGAAACCATATTAAAGGGTGCTTTAACATGACACTCTCTTTTACATGAGAATTCGATTGGCTCTTTTGAAATGCTTGCAAATTCTTTTATTAAAGCTCACTCTAGGGCGAGAAAATCCTAAGCTAAGAAAGCGGATATATTCACAATTTCTCAAGGAGAATCTGAACTAATGTGGGAGTTCGTAATCCGATTTCAAAAGGAGAGGATGTTGTTGCCGAGCGTACCGGATGAGTGGGCAGATGAAGCGTTCACCATAGGTCTCAATTCATTAAGATTCAATGCTCTAGAAAATTAAAGGAAAGCCTGTTGGAGTTTTAGGAAATCATAAAGGCAGATGTCCATAATTGTTATCAATAGAAAATCAGAATTGAAGATGATCAACTGAGTTCCTCGGTGTCATCCAAAGGTCGCAATCGTGATAGGAATCAAGAGAAGTTCAGAAGCAATTTTGATGTAGAACAAAGGTCTTTCAAGAGTCGTTTCCAGTCTTATGAAAGAGCTTATGGGCGAGGAATTAAAGGTTTATTGTCTTCAAGAAGTTTTTATCCATAGAAGGACGGATTATGGTCGGAGTAGCAGGGTTTTTCAGGAGAAAGAAACATCGGGGTCTCGGGATTCAGCATATACCCGGTTTTCACATTACAACTTCAATATTAGTTTGGTAGAATTGGTTTCAGCTATGAGAAATATCAAGGAAGCAAGATTTTCGAAACAAATTCGATCAAATCCTTGTCAAAAGGATCCTAATTTTTGGTGTGAATTCCATAGAATACATGGCCACATGGCTGGGGAATGTCGGCATCTTGGTGAAGAGGTTGCAACATTGTTCAAGAACGATCATCTTAAAGTAATTGTGATGCTATGGAAGTTGCAAGATCACCCCGTTTAACAATAAACATGACTTTTGGTGGAGTTGAAGTACATGGGGTGACGTTCTTGGCAGCAAAGCAGACAAAGATATTGATAAATCATGGCAAGACAGTCCGAGAAGCATCGGAAGATGATGAAATTACCTTCACAGATGAAGACGCTGATGGCCTTATTTTATCGCACAATGATTCATTTAGTAATATCACTTAATATTTAAGATTTTTAAAATTAATTGTATGTTGGTTAATCCAGGTAGCTTAGCTAATATCATCTAGTTAAGGATTTTGGAACAAGCAAAGTTAACGGGAAACATAGTTCTGGAAACAAAGCTTCTGGTCGGGTTCAACCTAACAAGTGTAATAACTCGAGTGGATATTCTACTGCCACACATGCCGAAGGCGACGAAAGCCATTTTTTCTAGGTGGTGGATAGCGATATGGGATACAGTGTGATCCTTGGTAGGCCATGGATTCATGAAATGAAGGTTGTGTCATCGACTTATCATCAACTAATGAAGTTTCCTACGTTGGATGGGACCTAGAAGATTATAGGTGATCAACCTGTTGCGAGAGAAATGAATGCAGTCACCTTATCCAGCAGCAAGGCAGGAAGAACGAGCAAATAGCATTAAAGGAACCGATGTTTTCTACCCTTCCAGACCCTGTTGAAGGTGTTGGAGAGGAGGAGCCATCAGATTATTATCAAGTTCCTAGATCCTTTTCGGTACCGAAAGAGGAAAATGCCATAAAGTCGACTGCAAAGGAAGAGGAACAAATTGCTTTGTTCACAGAGTTCCCGAATAAAAAGGTTTACTTGGGAACAGGGTTGAGTCCCGTACTCAGGCTTAAAATTATTGAGTTTTTAATAGCTAACTTCAATTGCTTCGCAAGGTATCATTATGATATGACAGGTATTCCACTAGATGTGGATGTCCACAAGTTAAGTTTGGAGCCTAATTTCATGCCGATGAAGCAAAAGAAACGGCCAATAGCCGAAGTCAGTAACAAGTTTGTTAAAGAAGAGGTAACCCGTTTGCCAAATATAGGTTCAATCATGAAATAAATTATCCTGATTGGTTAGTTAATGTAGTGGTTGTTCGTAAAAAGAATAATAAGCTTAGAATGTGTATAGATTATTGTCACGACCCATTTCTCCCTCCGTAAGACGCCGTGACTTCACCTAGTCGCTAGACTAGGTAAGCCTAATAAAATTGAAATAACAGAGGTAAAGCAATACAACTAACTTCAATAGATATAATGTACTGATAAGGATGCCACTCGGCATGTACAAGTAAACCAGCCATCGAATATACACAGTACTCCCAAAACCCGGTAAATCACGAGTCACAAGCTCTAAGAAATTCTGTCTAACTGTCTCATATACATAGTGTCTAAATAGATAAAGGGGAGGGAAAACAGTACAAGGGATAGAGGGGGACTCCGAGGATATGCGGGCGCGGGCAGATATACCTTGAAGTCTCTGGTAAGCTGCAACGACTGCACTAATGATGAGGCGGATAAGATGTACTTGGATCTGCACATGAAAAACATGTGTAGGAAGGGAATAAATACACCACAATGGTACCCAGTAAGTGCCAAGCCTAACCTCGGTGGAGTAGTAACGAGGTCAGGTCAGGGACCTACTGGAAAATATATATATAATAAGGCAAAACAACGGAAATATCGCAGAAATAAAGACTGAAATGTAACAAGGAAAGGATCACGGAAAATCAGCAGCTCATAACACTTCAACAGGGGGATCACCCGAGATACCGTCTCGTAGTCCCAAACATAAATGCGCAGGGGGGTCTCCCGGAGTACCGTTCCGTTGTCCCAAAGTAAATATGCAAGACAGGGGGATCTCTCAGAGTATCGTTCCGTAGTCCCAAAGTAAAGATGCAGCAAAACAACAAGATTCAATAATCATAGCACGTAGTCTCACAATTTATCCTAAGTACAAGCTAAGGAAAACATGTAAAAACCAATAAACATGCTGCACATAGTTCAAGCAGACAGTTAAGGCAAGTAGACGTGCTTCCTTAGTCTAACATAATGGTACACAAGCTAATAAGTTCAATTAAGGGGAAAGACAGGTTATTCTTTAATGCAAATCGGGGTTTTCAACAAATAGCTCGTGTACGTATTCTTCACCTCACGTACATCGCACTCATATAACAACAATAGTACAAATCCTAAGGAGAGTTCCCCTACACAAGGTTAGGAAATCCACTTACCTCGAACCAAGCTCAATCAATTTGAAATTATGCTCTTTCCATGAGTATCCGACTCTGAATGGCTCAAATCTAATCAAAACCAATTACATAACATAAATACAACTACAAGAAACTAATCTAATGAACAGAATCAAAGTTAAAGAAAGAAATTAGAAAATTGCTCAAAAAGTCTCCCGGGACCCACGTCTCGGAATCGGGTAAAAAATTACCAAATATGAACACCCATTCACTCACGAGTCTAACCATACCTAATTTACTCAAATCCGAACCAAAATCTCGATCAAAACCCTAAAATTTGACCTATGAACTTTAATCCAAAATTAAATGATGAAATCAAGCATAAATTAATGGAATATAATCATAGAGGAGTTAGGATACATTACCCAATAGTTCTCCCTGAAAATCCCTCAAAGAATTTCCAATTTCTGAGCTCTCCATGTCCCAAAATGAAAATGAGATCAAACCCTCGAAATTTCTTTTTTCTGCCCAGCGATTATCGCTTCTGCGACTCCAGGACCGCATCGGCGGTCCCGCACCTTTGGAATTTTTATCGTAGGTGCGGAATTTCACTTAATTCACCTCGTTCGCTTTTGCGATCAAGAGGTCGCACCTGCGTGTGCGCACCTGCGGACCCTTGTCCGCTTCTACGATCCTAGATCGCTCCTGCGTTTCCTTCACTCACACCTGCGACTTTGCAGATGCGGAACTCACCTCGCACCTGCGACCCAGAACATCTTCCAAAATCCTCTTCTGTGCTTGGTCATCCGCACATATGGACCCCTACCTGCGGTTCCCCCACCGCAGGTGCGAAATCACCAGAACCAACACACCAGAAAATCCTCTAAGTCCAAGTTTTCACCCGTTAAACACCCAAAACTCACCCGAGGCCCCCGGGACCTCAACCAAATATACCAACCAATCCTAAAACACAATATGAACATAGTTGAGCCTTAAAACCACATCAAACAACATCAAAAACATGAATTACACACGTATTCAAGCCTAATGACCTTTGAAAATTTAGATTCTACAAACGACGTCGAAACATATCAAATCTCGTCCGAATGACCTCAAATTTTACACACAAATATCAAATGACACTATAAATATAATCCAACTTCCATAATTCTTTTCCGAGCCCGATATCAAGATTTCCACTGCCGACCAAAATCGCCAAAATTCCAACTTTCACCAATTCAAGCCTAATTCTACTGCGGACCTCCAAATCACATTCCGGACGCATTCCTAAGTCCAAAATTACGTAACGGAGCTAACAGAACCATTAAAAAGCAAATCCGAGGTTGTTACACACAAGTTGACATCCGGTCGACTTTTTCAACTTAAGCTTCCAATTAAGAGACTAAGTGTCTCAATTCACTCCGCAAACCAAAACGAACCTTCCCGACAAGACGAAATAACAGAAATAAATACATGGGAAGAAGTTAATAGGGGATCGGGGCTTTAACTCTCAAAACGACCAGCCGGTTCATTACAATTATAAATATCTAAATAAGGCATACCCTAAAGATTTTTTTCCATTTCCAAATATTGACCAAATGATTGATGCTATGGCCGAGCATTAATTGATGAGTTTTGTTGATGCGTATTCTGGGTATAATCAAATTAGGATGCACTTGGAGAACCAAGAAAAAATTGCAGTCATCACAAAATTTGGCACTTATTGCTATAATGCGATGCCTTTTGGGCTTAAAAATGTTGGAGCTACTTATCAGAGGCTCGTTAATAAGATGTTTGAACGCCAAATTGGTAAAACTATGAAAGTCTATATTGATAACATGTTGGTTAAGTCTCTTAGTGCATGAAGTCATTTGACTCATCTACAAGAGACACTTGATATTTTGAGAAAATACAACATGAAGCTAAACCCTAAAAAATGTGCTTTTGGAGTTGGCTCCGGGAAGTTTCTTGGCTTCTTGGTTTCTCCAAGAGGAATTTAAGGAAATCCCGATAAGATTAAGTCCATAGAAGATACCCCTGACCAACTAACAAGTATAAAATATGTGCAAAGGTTGATTGGTAGGTTGGCGGCCCTTAGTAAATTCATAGCGAGGTCGTCGAAAAAATGTCATTATTTATTTTCACTTTTTTCAAAATAAATAATGATTTTTTGTGGACTCCAGAATGCTAGCAAGCGGTGAGAGACCTGAAAAGGTACTTGTCCAATACTCTGTTAATGTCTAAACCAATGGAGGGTGAACAGTTATTTATTTATTTAGCGGTTTCGGAAGATGCAGTGAGTCAGCTCCGCGAGGAAGAAGATATGCAATTTCCATTTTATTGTGTTAGTAAAATACTGTCAGGAGCGGAGACACGTTATCTGCACCTAGAAAATTTAGCTCTAGCTCTTGTAGTTTCCTCTAAAAAACATAGACCCTACTTGCAATGTCACCTAATAGCCATTGTGACGACTTTTTCCTTGAGGAATGTCCTTCATAAGCTCGACTTATCGGTTCCATTGGATAAATGGGTAGTTGAAACTAGTGTATTTGATATAGAATATAAACCTCGGACTACTATTAAGTCACAAGTTTTGGCCGACTTTGTGGATGATTTTAGTCTGGGAATGATGCTTTTAGCTGCTAAAAATGTGTTTTGCTATCGAGAATTGTCTCTATGGACCTTGTTTATGCATGGAGCTTGCAATGTAAAAGAGGCCGGTCTTGGGATAGTACTAATCACTCCTTCGGGAGAGACCCTACGACATGCATTAGAACTGTTCCTTTGACTAATAATGAAGCCGAGTATGAGGCTTTGGTTGCAGGACTTGAATTAGCCCGGGGACTAGGCTTCGAGATGATTGAAATAAAGTGCGGCTCATAGCTGGTGGTGAATCAGATATACAGAGTCTTTTACACCAAAGAAGAGCACATACAACAATACTTGAATAAATTTCAAGTTTTACTTTCCCGGTTTAGGGAGTGGTCGGTAATTCACATCCCAAGGTAAGAGAACATGGAGGCGGACACGTTGGCCAACTTAGAGTCGTCCACGGAAATGAAAGGAATTGATTTAAGGTACAGTTTCAGCTGTTGCATTCAGTCTTGGACTTGGATGGGTAATGCGAATTTAACTCGACCAACCTAATCTGGGATTGGAGCAATGAGTTTATAGAATATTTAAGGCATGGAAAATTGCCTGAATAGATTAAAGCCTCCCGAGCGCTACAAACTAAAGTTGCTCGTTATTGCCTTATTGATTATCAATTATACTGAAGATCTTTTCAAGGACCATTGGCTCGATGTTTAGGAACATCAGAGGCTGATTATGTGATGAGAGAAGTTCATGAAGGGGTTTGCGAATATCATTCCGGTGCGGACTCGTTGGTTCTTTAATTGATAAGGGTGAGTTACTATTGGCCCCATATGGAACAAGGCGTGAAGGCATTTGTACAAAAATGTGATAAGTGTCACCATCATGCACAATTAAAGCATCAGTCGGCAGAGCTTCTATATTTGGTGATGTAACCGTGGCCATTCATGAAATGAGAGATGGATATAGTTGGTCCGTTTCCTCAAGGGGCCGAGCAGGTAAATTTCTTTTAGTGATAACTGATTATTTCACTAAAAGGGTTAAAGCAGATGCTTTCAAAAAGATTGAAGAGCGAGAGGCGATTGATTGCAATTGGGATAATATCATTTTCCAATTTGGAGTACCAAAAGAAATTTCTTGTGATAGTGGGCCATAATTTATAGGTTCTAAAGCCACAAAGTTTCTGGAAAGATTGAAGATCAAAATGATCACATCTTCCTCAAATCATCCAAGTGTTAACGGTCAAGAAGAGTCAACCAACAAGGTGATAATTCAAAACCTAAAAAGGAAATTAGAGGATGTTAAAGGCAATTGGCTAGGAGAGTTACCAGGAGTGTTATGGGTATACCGAAAAATGGCAAAGTCAAGAATGGGAGAAACACCCTTTTACCTTGTGTACGACACGGAAGTTTTGATTCCGGTGGAGATCGGGGAGCCGACCATAAGGTATTCCCCGGCAAACAAGGAGAAGTATAATGAAGAAATACTTATTAAGTTGAATTTGCTTGAAGAGCGTCAAAATTTAGCATATGTGAGGATGGTGGCACAAAATCAAATGATGGAAAGGTACTATAATCGTGGAGAAAATCTTTGATATTTCAAAGTCGAAGATTTGGTTTTGCGGAAAGTTACTCAAAGTACCCGAGAAGTTAATGCTTGAAAGCTAGGATTAACATGCGAAGGACCTTACCGAATTTCAGCTATAATCGGTAAAGGTTCATATCAGATGGAAAATCAAGATGGATTAAAATTACCAAGCAATTGGAACGTGGCTCACCTCAAAAGGTATTACTGTTTAAGATCCTTGATGATACTGAAAGTATGTGGTGCACTCTTTTTTCCTTTGTCCAATTTTTGTCCCAATTAGGTTTTTCTAGAAAAATTTTTAATGAGGCAGCAACGTAAAGCATAGTACGAAGAATGATCATCGACAACATGAAGAACTTCAGTGTTCGAATTCTCATACTTTGCATCCAAACACTGGGGGAGAAACTATTGTATATCAGAGAGTTAAAAGTGTCATTAAGACCGAGAACTATTAGAACCAAAAGTTGCATCTTATCAGGACCGGAGACTAAATGGTCAGCTCCGTAGAAAAAGTATTACAAGTTAGCCACATGTATTGGCGACTTTATTTACTACAATTTTTTTCTCATGTAAATGTACTTTTAGAAATGGAAGAAATAAGTTAAAGTCATTTTGTTCTTATCTTATTTCTTGTCCACATGATATAATATGGTCTTTTTCATTTGAAAGTTACTTAAACTTTAAATGCTTGTTCCGGAATGAACATGAGACGTCCTCTTCAAGAGCACCGTAAATATAAGGGCCCTCATATTTTTTATGTAAACATAAGGTTCCCTTTATTATGAAACCCTCATAGCTAAAGGGTAAAAATCGGAAGTATGAATGTTCGGCACTAAAGCTATCGGATCTAAAAAATTTCTGAACTTTATCAAATAAATAAAGATGTTTTTGCACAGAAATTAAGCAAAATATGTCTTTTATTTCTTAATATTCCAAACTCAATAGAAGTTTTAGCATAGTTACACAAAAAAATTACATTAGTTGGTTTTATCAGTGGAGTCTGAAGGATTAGAAGTTCCTACTGCATCTTTTAAGGATAAAGACTATTCTGCATTCGGTTCAGTACCTTCATCCTTATCTTTATTGTCATGATCCAAAATCTAACAAGTCGTGATGGAACATAACCCAACCCACTAGGTAAGCCAACAACCACATAATAATAATGAAATCGATTAAACATGGTCTTATAACTCAACAGCGAAAGAATGTCATAAAGTATCTAAGAACAAAACCATAATGCTGCAACAACCAACCCCAAAACCTTATGTCAACGAGTGCACGAGCACTATTGAATAATAAGGTACAAGCAAAATCCTCCAATACAACTGTCTGAATGTAAGTACAATAAAGATGGAGATAACAAAAAGAGAACTTCAAGGACTGCAAACGATATGACAACTACCTCGTAGTCTCCCAAAAGCTGGTAACTAATCAAGTCTGAAAGTTACCTCGATTGGATGTACTTGGATCTGCACAAAAAGTGCAGAGTGTAGTATGAGTATAACCTACCCAATGTACTCAATAAGTAATAACACCAACCTTGGGTTGAAAGTACTGACAAGCTCAGAAAAATAATCAAATTCTAACAACAATAACCGATAACAGCTCAAAATACAACAACAACAACAACAACAACATACCCAGTATTATCTACCTTGTGAGGATATATAGGATATTTACACTAGACCCTCGACTCAGGAGATAACGGCTCAGAGCCATATAAACAACAGCTCAACGATATCAAGTCAGCTTGTTCACATTTCGGAAATTTAGGCATGCTTTCAAGTATAACAGTTAAAGGCCAACACATATAAAGCAGGTCAATTATCAGTTAGCATGAGGAATGTACATCTCTATGCCTACATGTCAAGTATACATGTCAATCAACAGTATAATAGTGGATCCATCAAGAATTTTAACACTTAGCACTGTACAAGTGCCTCACATAACTGCCCATCATCAAGCACGTATAAGAAATACTGTGCCTGCAGCCACTGCTGGCATGTCAGACTCCGGAGGGGCGGATCCTGCCCAAGCCTTTATCATAATCATTTATCCCAATAGTGAGTCCTGGTGCACGCATCGCTCAATACAATAACACGTATCCCAATATGGTCCTGGCGTACACATCACCTCAAAATCAGTACCAAACCAGCTCTAAGGCCCAAACTCAGTCATTTGCTGTTCAAGTCCCAGAGAAACACATCTCAAATACTCAGTTTAACAATATTACCCTTAAGAGGTATCAAAAACATGTGAGGAATCAAATAAGAAGTACTGAGACAGAGATATCATACACGGATATAGTATCATGACTGAGAACATGTGTGCAAATAAGGTATATAGCTCAGAAACAACAAGAATAGCTCTATCAAGTCTCCAACAGTTAGCACATAGCCTAGACATGATGTCTAACATGATTCAAAGTCCAAATAATCAAATAAGTAGAGGGAACACGGGGATAACATGATATGATAGCAAAACAAGCCCAGTAATAGCCTTAAGGCCTCCCCAAACCATGACCACATCGGTGAATGCACTCACTCCCGTCACCTAGCGTGTACGTCACCCCAATATCTTTCATATAGCATAGTTCCCAGGGTTCAATACCCTCAAATCCAAGTTTAGAAATGTTACTTTCCTCAAAGCGCGTAACTCAATACTCCAACAAACCCTTGCCACGCGAATCGGCCTCCGAACAATTTGAATCTATCCCAAGCAACTTAATTCCATCAGTAATAGCTATAGGAAACAATTCCAAAAGATAAAGCTAAGGTCTCTAACCAAAATCAAAAAGTCAACCCCTGGGCTCGAACCTCATAATGCGATAAAATTCACAAACCCATTCAATTATGAGTTCAATCATACCAAAATCATCCAATTTCAACCACAAATCGACCCTCAAATCCTCAAATTTCACTCTCCAATAACATAGTCCAACCCCCCC
>ML371106.1:91312-117301 GCA_005239525.1 Nicotiana knightiana
AAATTCTAACTTATATTCATAAAAATTAGGTTTAATAATCAATAGGCATTCAATATTTATGGAAAAAAGTGATTGAAAGTCACTTTCCTCTTCAATCTAGGTGGAAATCTCTCCAAAAATTTCCCTCGTCCAAACTTCAAAATCCCAAAAATGAGAAAAACAACTAAACCCATCAATTTTAGAACACTGCCCAGCGATTCTCGTTTCTGTGGCCCTCAGAGTCACACCTATGACGCCGCACCTGCAGACTCACCATCACAAGTGCGAATTTTCATTAACTTGTCGATCTAGCGTACTTGCGAGACCTCTTCTAAGGTCTCTCGCCCACTCCTGCGAATCTACACCAACAGATCACCTATAGCACCTGCGCCCAATGCCAAACCAAATGCACTCCACACCTGCGGACCTCACATCACAGAAGTGCATCTGCTTCTACAGAAAGACATGCGCATCTGTCGTCCTCCCAGTCTTCACTCCTCTTCGCATATACGGCCGACTCACCGAACCTGCGGTGTCGCATCTGCAGCATACCTACCACATGTGCGAAAGCACCAGAAGCCTGAAGCTTCAGCCAACACTCCAAGACCAAAACTAACCCGAATTCAATCTGAAGCACATCCCAGGCCCGCGGTGCCCCGTCCAACAATATCAACATGTCCTAAAATGAAATATGAATTGCACGAAGCCTCAAATCACACCAAAGAAAAAACCATAAATTGCACATCGATTCAAGCCTAATGAACAAATGGACTTCCAACTTCTAAAACTAATGCCGAATCATATCAAACCAATTCCGATTGACCTCAAATTTTTCATACAAGTAATAAATAACACAATGGACCTATTCCAACTTCCATAACCAAAATCCAAACCCAATGTCAACAAATTCAACGCTCAGTCAAACTTCTCAACCTTCTAAACCTTCAACTTTCGAACTTTCTCCAAAAATGCCTCAAACCAACCTACGAACCTCCAAATCAATATCCGGACATTGTCCAAATTCACCATACCAAGCTATTGGAACCATCAAAGCTCCATTCCGAAGTTGTCTACATAGAAGTCAGACTCCGGTCAACTCTTTCAACTTAAGCTTCCAACCTTGGGACTAAGTGTCCCAATTCACTACGAAACATCCCCGGAACCAAACCAACCATCCCTAGTCGTGTCGTTACATTCTCCCCTTCTTAAACAAACGTTCATCCTTGAACGGGTCTAGAATCATACCTGGAGTCTGAAATAGATGTGGATAACTTCTCCGCATCTCCTGCTCATTCTCCCAAGTAGGCTCCTCTACTGACTGGCCTCTCCCCTAAACCATCATCGAAGCAAGATTCTTTGATCTCAACTTTCGAACCAGCTCTACATCATAAGTCAAATCCCCATCTAACTGAATCGTGCTGAAGTCCAAAACATGTGAAGGATCATCATAATACTTCTGGAGCATAAAATCGTGAAACACTAGGTGAGCACCCGATAGACTAGGTGGAAATTCAAGCTTGTAGGCCACATCTCCAATCCACTCAAGCACCTCAGAAGGGACAATATATTTACGGCTCAACTTTCCCTTATTTAACCATATCACACCCTTCATGGATGAAACTCTGAGAAATACATTCTCACCCACCATACATGCAACATCACGAATCTTCCTAACAACATAAGTCTTCTATCTAGATTGTGTTGTACGAAGCCGTTCCTAGATCAACTTGACTTTCTCCAAGGCATCCCCAACTAAATTAGTACCCAACAACCTAGCCTTTTCTAGCTCAAACCAACCAATTGGGGAAATCTAGGTAGCTGTTGTTGTAGGAAAACTCTACAAGCAGTAGGAGCTGATCCCAAGAACCCCCAAAATCCATAACACAAGTGCGTATCATATCCTCCAAGATCTGAATGGTGCGCTCGGACTGTCCGTCCATCTGGGGGTGGAATGTTGTACTCAACTCAACCCGTGTGCCCAAATCTCGCTGCACTACTCTCCAAAACTACTATGTGAACTGCGTGCCCTGATCAGAAATAATGTACATATGCACACCATGAAGATGAACAATCTCGCGGATATAGATCTGAGTCAACCGCTCTGAAGAATAGGTAGTCACGACCGGAATGAAATGTGCGAACTTAATCAACTAGTCCACGATTATCCAAACTGCATCAAATTTATTCAAAGTCTAGGGGATACCAAAAACAAAGCCCACGGTAACACTCTCCCTATTCCACTCGGGGATCTCAAGTTGTAACGACCTGGCCGGTCGTTCCGTGAGATTAGCCCCATTTTCCCCGTTTCTGATTTATCATATGTTTCTTAGCCTATTTATGTTGTGTTGGGTCGGTTGGTTCGGGTTCGGAGTGGTCGTGGTTAGAACAGAGACACTTAGCCTCTTAAATCATCTCAATAGTTTGAAAAAATTAATTGGGAGTTGACTTATTGGTAAACGAACTCGGAATGTGGATTTTATGGCTTGGATAGTTTTTTAGGTGATTTTTCACTTAGGAGTGTGTTTGGAATGAAGTTTTGATGTCCGGTGAAGAATTAGGCTTGAATTGGCAAAAGTTAGTTTTTGGCGATTTTCGGCCGGCAGGGAAAAATAGGCTATCGGGGTCGGAATGGAATTCCGGGAGTTGGAGTAGGTTTGTAATATCATTTTGGATATGTGTGAAAATTTTCAAGTCAATCGGATGTGTTTTGGATGGTTTCGGCATCTTTGGTGAAATTTAGAAATTTCAAAGTTCATAGGCTTTTATTTGATGTGATTTTGGTGTTTTTGCGTTGTTTTTTGTGTTTTGAAGGCTCGACTAAGTTTGAATGATGTTATGGGATGTGTTGGTAGGTTTGGTTGAGGTACCGGGGGCCTCAGGTGAATTTCGGATGCTCAATCGGGCACTTTTGGTCTTTAGGAGATTGCTGGTTTTCTCGTGTTTTAGCAGCAGTGGTTTGTTCATTACGATCGCGTGAGTTCATCTGCGATCGCGTAGAGTAAATATTGAGGCAGGTAGATTTTTTCTATGCGATATATTAATAAGGTTTGCGATCGCATAGGTTGGGCAGTCTTGAGCAGTGCTGTCGCGTGGTTCCTTGTGTAATCGCGTAGAAGAAAAGGGGGGGCGCGAGGTTATTGCAATTGTTCTTCGCGACCGCGTGACTGGGTACACGATCACATATCTCAGGGAGTCGAAGCTTCACGATCACGTGGGTAAATTGTGCGATCGCAATGTGTAAAATTTGGAGGCAGTAAGTTTGTTCTTCGTCGCATGGGCGGTCCCGCGATCGCAGTGAATTAATGATCTAGGCAGGCAGTTTTAAGTTCTAATTTCGGGGGTTCTTGGCCATAACTCAATATTCCATTGGAGAGCTCGGAGGAATGAGATTTTGGATGAGCTTTTCAGTGGGATTCTTGTGGTAAGTGTTCTTCAATCATTTTTGGTTCAATTTCATGAATTTGTCTTGATATTCACCATGCAATTTGAGGAATTAAAGTAGAAAAATTGGGAAAAATGGGAGGAAAATTTAGAAATTTCTTTTGGTGATTTGAGTGGGCAATTGAGGTCGGATTTTGGTAAATTTGGTATGGGTAGACTAGTAAGGGAATGACGATTCTAGTTTTGTGATTTATCGAATTTCGAGACGTGGGCCCAGGGGTCGGGTTTGGCCAAGTTCGGGAATTGTGCCTAATTTTGATAGTTTTCGATTGGGGTTTGTCTCCCTAGCATATTTTGATGTTGTTGATCTGATTTGTGATAGACTCAGAGCATTTGGGAGTCAATTCGAGGGGCAAGAGCATCGAAGAGTAGCTTTTGGGCTATTTTGAAGTAAGTAACGATTGTAACTCTAAACCTGAGGGTATGAAACCCCGGTATTTTATATTGTTTTGCTGAATGAGGTGACGCACATGCTAGGTGACGAGCGTGTGGGTGTGCACCGATAGGGATTGTGACTTGGTTCGTCCCGTAGCGACTATTAAGCCGCGTATTCGATTTGAAACCATGTGATATCATGTATTTTAGAAATTTATACTTGTTTATGGGTTGTGAGCCCTGTTTGGGGCCTTGTGCTGACCTCTTTAGAACCTCAGAGGTACTTTTGTACTATTCTCACCCTATCCTAATAGAACAAATGCGAACTCAGTAATGTTTTCTACTTGTTGTTATTTTCACTGTTATCACACTATTTCAAAACTCTGAGAGGTATTTTGGGCTGAGTCCCGTGAGTTGAGATGAATTACCTGAGTGAGGCCGAGAGCCGAGCCTGTGAGGATAGTTATGGATCGGGCTGCATGCCACAGCAATATATATTTATGGATCGGGCTGCACACCGCAGCAATGTATATTACGTATGGATCGGGTTGCACGCCACAACAATATATGTTACATATGGATCGTGCTGCATGTCGCAGCAATGTATATTACGTATGGATCGGGCTGCACGCTGCAACAATATATGTTACATATGGATTGTGCTGCACGTCGCAGCAATATATATATTGGATCGGACTTCACGCCGCAACAAATATAGAGCTTGGGCTGTGGGAGACCCTCCGGAGTCTGTACACCCCCAGTGGGCGCAGTCAACTATTATATGGATCGGGTTGCACTCCGCAACATATGTTATATGGATCGGGCTGCACGCCGCAGCAGTATATATATATATATATGTGTGTGTGTGTGTGTGTGTGTGTGTGTGTATGTGTGTGTGTGTGTGTGTATTGGATCGGGTTGCCCGCCGCAGCAGTTGTGTGTAATCATGGTACTTGCTGAGTACGAGTGTTTAGTGTGAGCATGAGATACTGATAGTGGAGTCACGAGTGACTGAGAGGCTTGCCCGAGAGGCTTTATTGTGAGTGATACTGTGCCCGAGGGGCTTATACTTTTATGAAACTACTGTTTTCACTCTTCTTTACACTAAGCCTCTAATGATAATGTTGGACAAATGTTTTTATGCGCGATTTTAAAATGGAAACTGGAGTTTATGAAATATTCGGAATGTAGATTCCTGACTTGATTTATTAATTTCCACTGTTACTCATGATATGGATTTACATGTTTTATAAATGCTCATCATTATACTCAAGTTTTTAGTTACTTTGATTACTTACTGAGTTGGCGTACTCACGTTACTCCCTACACCTCTGTGTGCAGACCCAGGTACCGAATCATCTCACTAGTTGATTTTTAGACGTGCTTGGAGTTTGTTCGAGGATTGAGGTAGCTGCTCAGCGTCCCCAACTCACCTCTTTTCCTTTCCTCAGTTCGTAGTTTTTATCTTTTGTACTTGAGGCTTTTGTAGTAGCAAGTCACGTTGTACATTGTATTTACAGTCCTAGATGCTCATGACAATTAACTCTAGGTTTTAGGGTAGTGTATAAATTGTTTATCTCATTTTGCTGTTTTAAAATATGTTAGTTTCGGGAAATGATGAAATATTATGATAGTCTGTAATGGTGGGCTAGCCTAGTTCCATTATAGGCACCATCACAGCCGGCTTAGGATTTGGGATCGTGACAAGTTGGTATCAGAGCCTAGGTTACATAGGACTCAACGATCATGAGCAGGTTTAGTAGAGTCTTGCGGATCGGTACGGAAACGTCTGTACTTATCTTCGAGAGGCCGCAGAACCCTTAGGAACAATCTCATTTTTCTTGAATTTTGTTGTGCCATTTTGTTGATTCTGGAAATCTAAACTTCTGTTGTTTCATTCTCTCACAGATGGTGAGGACTCACGCTACTGATCAGGGTCATCATCCACCAGCTAGACCGGCGAGAGGTCGAGGTCGTGGTAGAGGTAGGGGCCATCCCGTGCAGTACTAGTTAATCCCCCTACTTTTCAGGATCAGGTTCCCACTAGAGATGCTCCAGCTGGACAGGCACCGACACCGGCAATGCCTATTGTTATTCTGGGTCTTCAGGAGGCCTTAGCTCTGATCTTGACGATATGTACCACCCTTGCTCAGGCATTTGCCGCTACTTCTCAGGACGGGAGAGGCAGTCAAACTCTACTTGCCCGGACACCTGAGCAGGTTACTCAGGGCCATCATACACCGGGGGCGGTTCCAGTCCAGCCGGTTTCTCCAGTTCAGGACTTCATAGTCCCAGCTATGCCAGATGATGAGTAGCGTAGGCTGAAGAGGTTTAGTAGACTTCAGCCTCCGAAATTCAGTGGTGCTGAGGGCGAGGATGCCCAGGGTTTTCTGGATCAGTGTCAGTGGATGCTCCGTACTGCTAGGATTCTGGAGACCAGTGGGGTCTCGTTTGCTACTTTTCAGTTTTCTGGTGTTGATTCCTCTTGGTGGGAGTCTTTTGAGAGGCGTAGGCCTGTTGGTTCAACACCCCTCACCTGGTAGCAGTTCTCCACTATCTTCTTGGAGAAGTATGTACCCCAGTCTCACAGGGAGGAGCAGTGCAGGCATTTTGAGCAGTTGCATCAGGGGGAGGTATCAGTGACACAGTATGAGATGCAGTTTTTAGAGTTGGCTCGACATGCCACCGAGTTTGTCCCTACTGATAGGGAGAGGATTAGGAGGTTCGTGGATGGCCTTACTTATCAGCTCCGCCTTTTCATGACTCGGGAGAGAGTATGAGGTGCTACCTTCGAGCAGGTTGTTGATATTGCTCGAGATATTGAGTCGGTTTTCTTCCAGGAGTGGGAAAAGAGGGAGGCCAAGAGGGCTCGTAGATCAGGTGGTTCTAGTGGTGCTCCTTCCAGGGGGAAGATTCAGGATGGTAGAGGCCGTTCGTCCAGGCCTCCTCGGTCAGTCCGCGCAGCCCATAGTGGTGCATCTTCGGGGAATGGTCCCTGCAGTTCTCAGCCAGGTCGTTCTTCATTCAGTGTCCTTGCGGTCCAGAGTGAAGCTCGAACACTATCAGTTCAGGGTTGCTCTATGCATGGTTATCCTAGTGGCCATTATGGTGCCAGGGGTTCCTTTTAGCCCCCGTCTCCAGCTCTAGGGAGTTGTTATGAGTGTGGAGAGTTCGGGCGGAGGCAGTGTCCTCATCTTCTTGGAGGTCAATCTCAGCTGAGGAGCCAGCCTTCGACTTCAGCTCCAGTTACTTCACCACCCACCCAAGCAGCCAGGGGTGGTAGTCAGTCAGCTAGAGGCCGCCCTAGAGAGGGAGGTCGAGCAGGTAGAGGTCAGGCCCGTATGTATGCAATTCCAGCCAGGCCAGATGCTATGGCCTCCGATGCAGTGATCGCAGGTATTGTCTCAGTCTATTGCTGAGATGCTTTGAATTTATTTGAACCTGGTTCTACATATTCTTATGTCTCGTCATATTTGCCCATTTCCTGTATATGCCCCGTGATTATTTAGGTATGTCTGTTCATGTGTCGACTCCGGTGGGCGATACTATTGTTGTGGACCATGTGTATCGATCGTGTGTGATATCTATTGGGGGTCTTGAGACCCTAGTGGACCTACTGTTACTCAACATGGTCAATTTTGATGTGATATTGGGCATGCATTGGTTATCTCCGTGTCATGTTGTTCTTGATTCTCACGCTAAGACCGTGACCGTAGCTATGCCAGGATGTCCGAGGGTTGAGTGGAGAGGTTCTTCTCAGTATGTGCCTAGCAGGCTGATTTCCTACCTGAAGGCCTAGCGCATGGTTGAGAAGGGGTGTTTATCGTATCTCGCTTTTGTGAGGGATGTCAGTGGTGAGACTCCCGCTATTGATTCGGTTCCTGTGGTCCGTGACTTTCCGGACGTGTTTCCTGCAGACCTTCCAGGTATGCCACCTGACAGGGACATTGATTTTTGTATTGACCTAGTGCTAGGTACCCAGCCTATTTCTATTCCACCTTATCGTATGGCACCAGCGGAGCTAAAGGAATTAAAGGAGAAACTTCAGGAACTCTTAGATAAGGGGTTCATTCGGCATAGTGTGTCACCTTGGGGTGCACCGGTGTTGTTTGTAAAGAAGAAGGATGGTTCTATGCATATGTGTATTGATTATCGGCAGCTGAACAGGGTTACGATAAAGAATCGATACCCCTTGCCTCGTATAGATGACTTGTTTGATCAGTTGCAGGGTGCCAGGGTATTTTTCAAGATTGACTTGCGTTCCGGCTATCATCAGTTGAAGATTCGGGGGCCATACATTCCGAAAGACTACTTTCAGGACTAGATATGGTCATTATGAGTTTCTGGTCATGTCATTCGGGCTGACCAATGCCCCAACAGCCTTCATGCACTTGATGCACAGTGTATTCTGGCCTTATCTGGATTCTTTCGTCATCGTGTTTATTGATGATATCTTGGTGTATTCCCAATCTCGGGAGGATCATGAGCAGCATTTGAGAGTTGTGCTTCAGACCTTGAGGGAGAAGACATTGTATGCAAAATTTTCGAAGTGTGAGTTCTGGCTTGATTCAGTAGCATATTGGGGCACGTGGTGTCCAGTGAGGGTATTTAGGTTGATCCGAAGAATATAGAGGCGGTGCAGAGCTGGACTAGACCATCATCAGCTACCGAGATTCGTAGTTTCCTTGGTTTGGCAGGGTATTATCGTCGTTTTGTAGAGGGATTTTCATCTATTGCAGCACCTATGACCAGACTGACCCATAAAGGTTCTCAGTTCAGGTGTACTTAGGAGTATGAGGAGAGATTTCAGGAGCTCAAGTCAGCTTTGACTACAGCTCCGATATTGGTTTTTCCTACAGGTTCAGGTTCCTATACAGTTTACTGTAATGCCTTGAGAGTTGGACTTGGAGCGGTTTTGATGCAGGACGGTAGGGTGATTGCCTATGCGTCCAGAAAGTTGAAGGTGCACGAGAAGAATTATCCAGTGCACGATCTTGAGCTAGCACCTATTGTCCACGCCATGAATATTTGGCGTCATTATTTGTATGGAGTGCATTGTGATATTTTCACTGATCACCGTAGTTTGCAGCATCTGCTTAAGCAGAAGGATCTGAAGCGTCAGAGGAGGTTATTGGAGCTTCTCAAGGATTATGACCTCACTATTTTATGTCATCCGGGGAAGGCCAATGTAGTGGCTGATGCCCTGAGTCGCAGAGCGGAGAGTTTGGGGGGTCTAGCCTACCTTCCAGTAGCAGAGCGGCTATTAGCACTTGATGTTCAGGATTTAGCGGGTCAGTTGGTGAGATTGGATCTATCAAAGCCCACGTGGGTAATGGCTTGTGTATCCTCCAGATCTTCTCTTTATGATCAGATTAGAGCACGCCAGTATGATGATCCACACTTTCTCATTCTTCAGGGCAGGGTCCGTCGCAGTGATGCCGGGGATGTGGTTATTGGTGATGATGGGGTCATGAGGATGCAGGGCCGTATTTGCATGCCCAATGTGGATGGACTTCGAGATTTGATTCTAGCTAAGGCCAATAGTTCGCGGTATTCCATCCATCCAGGTGCCGCAAAGATGTACAAGGATCTGAGACAGCATTGTTGGTGGAGGCAGATGAAGAGGGATATTGTTGAGTTTGTTGCTCGGTGTCTCAATTGTCAGTAGGTCAAGTATGAGCACCATATACCAGGTGGATTGCTTTAGAGATTAGATATTTCGGAGTGGAAGTGGGAGTGGATAACCATGGACTTTATAGTTGGGCTCCCACGGACTTCGAGGAGGTTTAATGCTATATGGGTTATTGTGGATCGGCTGACCAAATCCGCGCACTTCATTCCTATCGGCACTACTTATTCTTCGGAGCGGTTAGCTGAGATTTACATCAGGGAGATTGTCCGATTGCATGGGGTTCCAGTTTCTATCATTTCTGATAGAGGTACTCAATTCACATCTCAGTTTTGGAGGGCCGTGCAGAGAGAGTTGGGTACTCAGGTCGAATTGAGCACAACGTTTCATCCTCAGATCGACGAGCAGTCGAAGCGTACTATTCAGATTTTGGAGGATATGTTGCGTGCCTGTGTCATTGATTTTGGGGGTTCAAGGGGCCAGTTTCTACCACCCGCGGAGTTTGCATATAATAATAGTTATAAGTCGAGTATCCAGATGGCTCCGTATGAGGCTTTATATGGTAGGAGGTGTAGATCTCCGGTTGGTTGGTTCGAGTCAGGCGAGGCTAGGCTAATGGGCACAGACTTGGTTCAGGATGCGTTGGGTAAGGTGACGTTGATTTAGGAGCGGCTTCGCATGCCGCAGTCTAGGCAGAAGAGTTATGCGGACCGGAAGGTCCGAAATGTGTCTTTCATGGTTTGGGAGAAGGTCCTGCTGAAGGTGTCACCCATGAAGAGTGTTATGAGGTTCGGGAAGAGGGGAAAGCTGAGTCCCCGGTTCATTGGGCCATTTGAGGTGCTTCAAAGGATTGGGGAGGTGGCTTATAGGGTTGCCATGCCTCCCAGCTTATCGAGTATTCATCCGGTATTCCATGTTTCGGTGCTCCGAAAGTATGTTGCTGACCCGTCTCATGTTTTGGACTTCAGAACGGTTCAGCTTGAGGGTGATATGTCATATGAGGTAGAGCCAATGGCTATTTTGGGTCGTCAGGTCAGAAAGTTAAGGTCTAAGGATATAACTTCAGTGAAGGTTCAGTGGAGGGGGCAGCCAGTAAAGGATGCCACCTAGGAGACCGAGAGGGAGATGCAGAGAAGATATCCTCACTTATTCGAGACTCTAGGTATGATTCTAGACTCGTTTGAGGACGTACGTTTGTTTAAGAGGGGGAGGATGTAACGACATGGCCGGTCGTTCCGTGAGATTAGCCCCGTTTTCTCCGTTTCTGCTTTATCATTTTTTTCTTAGCCTATTTATGTTGTGTTGGGTCGGTTGGTTTGGGTTCAAAGTGGTCATGGTTAGAACAGAGACACTTAGTCTCTTAAATCAACTTAATAGTTGAAAAAGTCAACTGGGAGTTGAATTATTGGTAAACGACCTCGGAATGTGGATTTTATGGCTTGGATAGCTTCGTTAGGTGATTTGGGACTTAGGAATGTGTTCGGAATGAAGTTTTGATGTCTGGTGTAGAATTAGGCTTGAATTGGCAAAAGTTAGTTTTTGGCGATTTCCGGTCGGCAGGGGAAAATAGGCTATCGGGGTCGGAATGGAATTCCGGGAGTTAGAGTAGGTTCGTAATGTCATTTTGGATATATGTGCAAATTTCCAGGTCAATCGGATGTGTTTTGGATGGTTTCAGCATCTTTGATGAAATTTAAAATTTTCAAAGTTCATAGGCTTGAATTTGATGTGATTTTGGTGTTTTTGCATTTTTTATGGTGTTTCGAAGGCTCGGCTAAGTTTGAATGATGTTATGGGATATGTTGGTAGGTTTGGTTGAGGTACCAGGGGCCTCGAGTGAATTTTAGATGCTCAAACGGGCACTTTTGGTCTTTGGGAGATTGCTGGTTTTCTGGTGTTTTAGCAGCAGTGGTTTGTTCATTGCGATTGCGTGACTTCATCCGCGATCGCGTAGAGTAAAGATTGAGGCAGGCAGATTTTTTCTATGCGATCGTGTAATAAGGTTTGCGATCGCATAGGTTGGGCAGTTTTGAGCAGTGCAGTCGCATGATTCCTTGTACGATCGAGTAGAAGAAAATGGGGCGCGTGAGGTTGTTGCAATTGTTCTTCGCGACTACGTGACTGGGTACGCGATCGCATGTTCAGGGAGTCGAAGCTTCGCAATTGCGTGGGTAACTTGTGCGATCGCAATGTGTAAAATTTGGAGGCAGTAAGTTTGTTCTTCGCGATCGCGTGGGCGGTCCCGCGATCGCAGTGAGTTAATGATCTAGGCAGGCAGTTTTAAGTTCTAATTTGGGGTTTCTTGGCCATATCTCAATATTCCATTAGAGAGCTCGGGGGAAGAAGATTTTGGACAATATTTTCAGTGGGATTCTTGTGGTAAGTGTTCTTTAATCATTTTTGGTTCAATTTCATGAATTTGTCTTGATTTTCACCATGCAATTTGAGGAATTAAAGTAGAAAAATTGGTAAAAATGGGAGGAAAATTTGGAAATTTCTTTTGGTGATTTGAGTGGGAAATTCAGGTCGGATTTTGGTAAATTTGGTATGGGTAGACTCGTAAGGGAATGAGGATTCTAGTTTTGTGATTTGTACAGAATTCCGAGATGTGGGCCCGGGGGCTGGGTTTGGCCAAGTTTGGGAATTGTGCCTAATTTTGATAGTTTTCGATTGGGGTTCGTCTCCCTTGCATATTTTGATGTTATTGATATGATTTGTGATAGACTCGGAGCATTTGGGAGCCGATTTGAGGGGCAAGAGCATCGCGGAGTAGCTTTTGGGCTGTTTTAAAGTAAGTAACGATTGTAACTCTAAATCTGAGGGTATGAAACCCAGGTATTTTATATTGTTTTGGTGATTGAGGTGACGCACATACTAGGTGACGAGCGTGTTGGCGTGCACCGATAAGGATTGTGACTTGGTCCGTCCTGTAGCGACTATTAAGCCGCGTATTCGATTTGAAAGCTTGTGATATCCTGTATTTTAGAAATTTATACTTGTTTATGGGCTGTGAGTCATGTTTGGGGCCTTGTGCCGACCTGTTTAGACCCTCAGAGGTACTTTTACACTATTCTCACACTATCCTGATAGAACAATTGCGAACTCTGTCATGTTTTCTATTTGTTGTTATTTTCACTGTTATCACACTATTTCAAAACTCTGAGAGGTATTTTGGGCTGAGTCCCGTGAGTTGAGATGAATTTACGGAGTGGCTTGTGAGGATGACTGAGAGGCCGAGAGCCGAGCGTGTGAGGATAGTTATGGCTCGGGCTGCATGCCTCAACAATATATATATTTATGGATCGGGCTGCACGCTGCAACAATATATATTACGTATGGATCGGGCTGTACGCCACATCAATATATGTTACATATGGATCGGGTTGCACGCCGCAGCAATATACATATTGGATCGGGCTGCACGCCGCAGCAAATATAGCGCTTGGGCTGTATGAGCCCCTCCGGAGGTTGTACACCCCCAGTGGGCGCAGTCGACTATTATATGGATCGTGCTGCACGCTGCAACATATGTTATATGGATCGGGCTGCAAGACGCAGCAGTATATATATATGTGTGTGTGTGTGTGTATTGGATCGGGCTGCCCGCCGCAGCAGTTGTGTGTAATAATGATACTTGCTGAGTACGAGTGTTTAGTGTGAGCATGAGATACTGATAGTGGAGTCACGAGTGACTGAGAGGCTTGCCTGAGAGGCTTTATTGTGAGTGATAATGTGCCCGAGGGGCTTATATTTTTATGAAACTACTGTTTTCACTCTTCTTTACACAGAGCCTCGGAGGATAATGTTGGACAGATGTTTTTATGCAAGATTTTAAAATGGAAACTGGAGTTTTATGATATATTCGGAATGTAGATTCCTGACTTGATTTGTTCATTTCCATTGTTACTCATTATATGGATTTACATGCTTTATAAATGCTCGTCACTACACTCAAGTTTTTAATTACTTTGATTACTTACTGAGTTGGCGTACTCACGTTACTCCCTGCACCTCTGTGTGCAGATCCAGGTACTGGACCATCTCACTAGTTGATTTTCGGACGTGCTTGGAGTTTGTTCGAAGATCGATGTAGCTGCTCAGCGTTCCCAGCTCACCTCTTTTACTTTCCTCAGTTCATAGATTTTGTCTTTTGTACTTCAGGCTTTTGTAGTAGCAAGTCACCTTATTGTACATTGTATTTACAGTCCTAGATGCTCATGATAGTTTACTCCAGGTTTTGGGTTAGTGTATAAATTGTTTATCTCATTTTGCTTTTTTAAAATCTGTTAGTTTCGGGAAATTATGAAATATTATGATAGTCTGTAATGGCTGGCTATCCTAGTTCCATGATAGGCGCCATCATTGCCGGCTTAGGATTTGGGGTCGTAACACAAGTCTTTGAAGCAAATCGCCCCGTCTCTGATGCTCATACTTCACCTGCTGATAGTTGAAATACCAAGCCACATACTCTACAATATCTTACTTCATTCGTCTCGCCAATAGTGTTTCCTCAAGTCCTAATACATCTTGGCGGAAACCGAATGAATGGAATACTACAAAATGTGGTCCTCCTCAAGAATTAACTCACACAACCCATGTGCATTGGGCACACAAATCTAACCCTGCATCCGCAACACCACATCATCTCCAATAGAAAACTACTTCGCATCACCGTGTTGCACCATGTACTCAAGGACAAGCAAATAGGGTTTGTCATACTAATGCGCTCTGATGCGCTCATATAAGGAAGACTGAGAAACCATGCAAGCAAGAACTCAACTAGGCTCCGAAACATATAACCTCATGAACTGATTGGCCAAAGCCTGAGCATCTAATGCTAGTGGTCTCTCACCAACTGGAACATATTTAAGGCTACTGATACTCACACCCTTTCTACTCAAGGCATTGGCCACCATGTTGGCCTTCCGAGATGATACAAAATGATGATATCATTGTCTTTTAACAGCTCCAACCACCTTCTCTACATGAAGTTTAGATCCTTATACTTAAACAAGTGTTGTAGACTATGATGATCTGTGAATACCTCACAAGACACGCCGTAGAGATAGTGCCTCCAAATCTTCAGTGCATGAACAATAGCTGCCAACTCTAAATCATAAACGGGGTAGTTCTTCTCATGGGGCTTCAACTGGAATAAAGCATAAGCAATTACCCTACCCTCCTAAATCAAGACGCACCCAATACCAATCCGAGAAGCATCACAATAAGCCATATATGAACCCGATGCTGAAGGCCAACGTATTCTTGAGATTCTGAAATCTCTCCTCTCACTCATCATACCACCCGAATGGGGTACCCTTCTGGGTCAATCTAATCAAGGGTGCAACAATGGACGAGAAACCCTCCACAAAACGGCGATAATGTCTGGCCAAGCCAAGAAACTCCAACTCTCGGTACCTAAAGATGGTCTGGGCCAGCTCTGAACTTCCCCAATCTTCTTCGGATCTACCTTTCCCCTCACTAGACATCACGTTCCCCAAGAATGCCACATAATCAAGCCAAAACTCACACTTGGACAATTCTTCTCCCTCAATGTCTGAATTACAATCCTCAGATACTGCTTATGATCCTCCTGGTTGCATTAGTACACCAGTATATCATCAATAAATACTATGACAAAAGAATCAAGGTATGGTTTTAATACACTATTCATCAGATGCGTAAGTGCTGCTAGGGAATTGGTCAGCCTAAAAGACATCACAAGAAACTCATAGTGACCATGGCGGCTCCTGAATGTCGTCTTCAGAATATTAGAATCCTGAATCTTCAACTGGTAATACCCAGACCTCAAATCAGTCTTAGAAAACACTCTAGCACCCTGAAGCTGGTTAAATATGTCATCAATGCGGGGTAGTGTGTACTTTTTCTTAATTGTAACTTTGTTCAACTGCTTGTAATGAATGCACATCTGTATAGTACCATCCTTATTTTTCATAAACAGAACCGGTGCACCCCAAGGAGCCACACTAGGCCTAATGAATCCCTTATCAAGTAGCTCTTGAAGTTGTTCTTTCAATTCCTTCAACTCTACTGGTGCCATACGATACAGAGGAATAGAGGGATGAGTTTGCGTCACCAAGTAAATACCAAAATCAATGTCCCTGTCAGGTAGCATGCCCGACATGTCTGCAAGAAACACATCCGAAAAATCTCTCACTACTAGAACAAACTCAATGGTAGGAGTATCAGCACTAACGTCCCTCACAAAGGCCAAATATGCCAAATACCTATTCTCAACCATCCCTTGATCATTCAAGTATGAAATTACTCTACTGGGAACATAATCCAAGGAACCTCTCCACTCAACCATAGGGAACCCTGGCATCCCCAATACCACGGTCTTAGCGTGACAATCTAGAATATAGTGACAAGGTGACAACCAATTCATGCCTAAAATCATGTCAAAACTAACCATGCTAAATAGTAAAAGATCAACTCTCGTCTCTAAACCCCAATAGTCACCACACACAACTGATACACATGGTCAACAATAATAGAATCACATAACCGATGTAGATACATGAGCATGCATAGCTAAAGAATCACGGGGAATACCTAAATAATGAGCAAAGTATGATGACACATATGAATAAGTGGAACCAGGGTCCAATAATATTAATGCATCCCAGTGGCACACTGAAAAAATTCTAGTGATCACTGCGTCTGAAACAACGTCATCTGGCCTGGCAATAAAAGCATAACATCGAGCCTGCCCACCACTTATCTGACCTCCCCCTCAGGGAGACCTCCACCCGCACGACCTTCACCCCGAGCTAGCTGAGCGGGTGGTGTAGCAAGTGGTGCAGGTGTCATAGACTGGCCTCTCTGCTGCACTAGACCTCTGTAGTGACGGGGGCAATACTTCCTTGCATTGCCCAACTCTTTACAGTCCTAACAACCTCGAGCTAGAAATGACGGTGGGGCCTGAATCAAACCCCGAGAATTAAAATAACCATTGGATGAACACGGTACCGAGGAACCCAGAACTGACGAAGCATGATACAAAATCTAAGCGTGAAGTGATGCGCTGAATGATGACTGACCCGGACGAGTACTTTATGAACCTTGACTAGCTGATGCACCACGATGATCTGGACGAACCATCTGAGCGGTCCTGTAAGGACGACCTTTATTGTGGTGTGAATGACCTCCAAATCAGGTACCACTTACATAACCAAACACACGGGGCCTCTTTCACTCACTCTCCTCATTCTCAAGCCTGCGAACCGACTCCAAGCACCTAACAATCTTGACAACCTGGTCAAACCTAACATTTGACTCGGCCTCTTGGGCCAAACTGTAACGTAGGCCATAGTTGAGGCCATCAATGAACCTCCTGATCCTCTCTCTCTATATCTCTCTCTCTCTCTCTATCTCTTTTTGTGGGATCCAACCATATAGCATAACAGGCCAAATTTGCGAATCTCATCTTATACTGGGTCACAGTCATATCTCTTTGGCGTAGCTGCTCAAAATATCTATGTTTCTCCTCTCTACGAGTCAGTGGGACAAAATTCTCTAAAAAGAGAATAGAGAACTCATGCCATGAAATTTGCATTGTGCCAACTGGCCTACTCAACTCATAGGCCCGCCACCATCTGTAGGCTTCCCCTGCCAGCTAAAACGTAGTAAATGCAACTTCATTTGTCTCTAATATACCTACTGTGCGAAGAATCTGCTAACACAAGTCTAGGAAATCCTGAGCATTCTCTGACTCCCCCTATCTGAACTCCAGAGGCTTAAGCCTCTCGAACCGCTCCAATCTATTATGCTCGTCATCACTTATAGGTGGTCCAACCTCGGCCCGAGCAGCCAACTAGTTGGGTTGGTAGTACCCCGGTGTCTAGTGTCCTTAAGCTTACTGCTCTAGAGTACGGGAAGCGGGGGTTTGGGCACCTCCTCCGGCCTGTGAAGTGACTGGTGCAGCTAGAACTGAAACCGCCCGAGCAAGGCGCGTGCATACAATCAAAATCTGGGCCTAGGCCTCCTGAAAGCCTGGGATGACAATAGGAACGGCTAATGCCTGAGCTAGTCTCACCAGCTCAATAATATCTAGTACCTGCTCCTCAGCTGGAGCAATTGGTGGATCCACAGGTTCTACTCAAGCTATAGTACGAGCCGTACCTTGGCCTCTACCACGGCCCCGACGTCTCACGACACTAGCTGGGGGTACTGGTGGCCATCCGCCCATTCCGGCCGCACGTGTCCTCACTATTTGTGAGAGAATAGAAGAGTCAAATTTCAAACTCCGAAAATAAAAACTTCACACGATAAGAATACAAGAAAATAAAGTTTCCTAATAGTTCGGTACCCTTTCGAAGATAAGTACAAGCGTCTTTGTACCGATCCGCAAGACTCTACTTTGTGACTCGTGAGACCTAAGCAACCTAGTGCTCTGATATCAACTTGTGACGACACAATATTCATAAGTCATGATGGCACCTAACCTAACCCACTAGGTAAGCTAACATCCACATAATAATAATGAAATCGATTATACATGTCCAAATAACTCAATAACGGAAGAATGTCATTAAGTATGTAAGAACAAAACCATAATGCTACTACAACCAACCCCAAAACCTGGTGTCAATGAGTACAGGAGCACTACTGAAAATAAGGTACAAGAAAAATCCTCTAATACAATTGTCTGAACGTAAGTACAGTAAAGATAGAGATAATAGAAAGACAACCAAGGACTGCGGACGATATGACAGCTACCTTGTAGTCTCCCAAAGTTAGAAACCACTCATAAGTGATTGAAAGTCACTTACCTATTCAATATTGGTGGAAATCTCTCCAAATGTTGCACTAGTTCGAACTTCAAAATCTCTAAATGAGAAAAACAAAAAAACCCTTCTATTTTAAAACACTGCCCAACGATTCTCCCTTCTGTGGCCCTAAGAGTCGTACCTGCAGACTCACAATCGCAGGTACGAAATTGCATTAAAATTTCATGTCCTAGTGCACTTGGGGTCAAAGCTCCGCACCTGCAATACCGCTTTTGCGGTCTCTCACCCTCTCTTGCGCATACGCACTTGTACATCACCAATCGCACCTGCGCCCAAAGACAAACAAAATGCACTCTGCACATGCGGGCCACACATTGCAGAAGCGCATTCGCTTCTGCGAAAATACATGTGCAACTGTGGTCCTCCCAGTTTTCATTCCTATTTTCATTTGCGGTCGACTCACTACATCTGCGATGCCGTATCAATGGCTATACCCATCGCAGGTGCGAATGCACCAGAAGCCTGAAGCTTTAGCCAACACTCCAAAACCAAAACTAAACCGAATTCAATCTGAAACACACCCAAGGCCCCTGGGGTCCCATCCAACAATACCTACAAGTTCTAAAACACAATACAAACTGGATCGAAGCCTTAAATCATACCAAACAACACCAAAACTACAAACCGCACATTGATTAAAGCCTAATAAATAAATGGACTTCCAACTTTTATAACTAATGTCGAATCCTATCAAACCAATTCCGATTGACATCAAATTTTGCACATAGTCATAAATGACATAACGACCTATTCCAACTTCCAGAATCAAAATTCGAACCAAATATCAACAAAGTCAACTCTCGGTCAAACTTTTCAGCCTTCCAAACCTTTAATTTTTCAACTTTCGCCAAAAAAGCCTCAAACCAACCTACGGACCTCCAAATCAATATCTGGATATACGCCTAAGTCCAAAATCACCATAAAGAGTTATTGAAATAATCAAAACTCCATTCCAGAGTCGTCTACACAAAAGTCAAATTCCGGTCAACTCTTTCAACTTAAGCTTCTAACCTTGGGACTAAGTGTCTCAATTCACTCAGAAAATTTTCCGGAACAAAACCAACCACTACGGCAAGTCACATAGCCACAAATGAAAATAGAAGAAGCGATAAAATGAGGGAACATGGCTATAATGCATAAAACGACCAGCCAGATTGTTACATTTATCCTCTTCTTCAACTTTCTCTTTGGTTTTCAATGACTCGGAACATGTGCTCGAGGAGCTTGAAGCAGTGGACAGGGAAGGAATGTTCTCATAGGTGGTTGTCTCCAAATTGAGATCTTCTTCAATATATTCATCTATGTTAGGAATTCCTTTTTTGAAATCCTCCAAAGTCCCTCCTCATGTGATAAATTGAATAAATTTTCTGAAGAAGGAATGAATTTTTCTTGGTCCTTGAATTTGGCTTTGAGCTTTTTGATTTTGGACTGTAGCTGGTAGTTTTCATCCCTCACAGCACCATAGGTCCGACAGACGTCAGTGTTTTTCCTTGTGTGTTCTAGGTTTAGCACCTTCTTTATCCTTTCCTCAGTCCTTGATCTCTTCTTTCTGGCCGCAACATCTTCTTCAGTTTTGGAACACAAGTTTACTTTTATGTTGTTGATTTGTTCCATGGAAGCAGACTCATGTTCTACTGGTGCATTCACAACATCTTCTAGCTCAGTCCACTTGAGCTTTCACTCCTCAAGTTCTGTATGCAGCTGAGTGGCCTCCTGGCTATGAACCATTTTCTTGCTCAGATTGCTCCAACAAGGCTTCAAGCTTGCCCATATGAGTAAGTCTTACCTTTAAAATTGGGAGGTGCTCAGCGAGTTGATCTCGTTCAGAAATAATTTGATACCACTCAGCAACAAGTTCTGCTTTGGCTTGGATCATTTTATGCAAGCCCTCGAGGCCAGGAGGTTAGCCTGAAAAGTCAAATGTTAAAGTTATTGAGGATAATATTTATCAAGAGAAAAGGGAAGAAAGAAGAGTAAGATGATAACTGAGTAGCAAAGTGCATGTTGTTATTGATCAGACACTCAGTAGAAAGAGCCTTCATCTCCCGTTGGTCTTTGTTCGAAGCCAAAGGCTTCAAGTAGTTGGCAACTCCCACCGGCTTGGAGATTAAGTGGCACTGATCATTCAAAATCAAAAGAGTGGCACTATGTTTACCTTCGGGGTTTCGGATGGTTGTCGGGAAAGTGTTCTCAATGCTCCTGTTATTAGGTGACTGAGGGGAACGAACATCTTCCATTTGTTCAGTTGGGGCCAGTGATGAGGCAGGAGCTGATGGTTCTACAACTGGTGTTGAAGTTGGAGGTGGAGGAACATCAGAGGTGGAACTCCTATGACCGAAAGAAACAATTGGAGCCCGGAAATGACACTCTGTATTTTCTTCTTATTCTTCTTTGAAGATAAACTACTTCATCATCGTCCTCTGTTTCGTCTTCATCAAGGACCACTGTGGTCGGTCCAGTTGGGTTTTTTTGTTGAAGGCTTCTCCTGAGTCACGGCTTTGGAGGTACATCTTCTTTTTGGTTTTTTCTTCTTGGGATGGGGACTCTAGGAAGATGGGCCTTCACGGAAGAAAGATCATAGTCACGATCCCCCTTCCGATCAATGGTTGCTCGAATTTGTTGATGAGCCACCATTGGGTCATGAGAAACCTCAACAACATGGCAGAAAGAAGACCCCTTTGTAAGGCCTGCGTATTATGAAAAGGAGTCAACAAATTTGTACTACGTCATGTTGAAGATGGAAAATAAAAAGGAGAAGTTTCACTTAACATGGTTCTTGGCCTTCCAATTGAATTTGGATGAAATATCTTTCTACTTATGGGAGTCTGGTGTGGAAATATATAAAATCTTTTGTACCCATTGGGTTAGATTCTGAACTGTTGGAGGAACCCAAAGGGTAGCAAAAACAAGAGGAATAAAAGTTAGCAAATGAGGGAATTTTCTTTAACGTAGTGTAAAAATTGATATTTGAAAAACTTATGAGTACAGTTCCAGGATTCAGGGATAGAAGGTGATCTCGCTAGAAGAATGTCCCCGGTAGCGATGACAATGAACCTTTCCATCTAACCACGATCGTTATCATAATCAGCAGTGGTGACGATGGCATGATGACTGTGTTTGTTGAGATTGATCATGCCTCCGCGGATAAAATTTGGGGAGTAGAGGTTGATCAAATGAGAAAAAGTAAGGGTTTCACCAGCCTAGGAGCACAGTAGCCGAAGGCAAGCTACCATTTGCCATATTGAGAGACCTACCTGAGCCAAATAGACTTGGTAGTTGTGGAAAAACTCTAAAATAATATGATTGATTTCTTGACCCATTCTTAAAGTGAAAGGATACGTGTAAATGTACATGAACCCTGGTTTGCTGAAAGTGACCCTTTCTACTTCATTAGAGGGTAAAACTTCAATGTTTTTTCAGTAACAATCTTCTTTCACAACAAGGGTACTAACAGGACGAGTGGAAGAAGGATGTTTGCTGACAGTCCTATTTCTATTATTTTTAGGGTTAAGGGGTTCCTATTGAACTTGATGACCCGTCTCAGAATTTAGTTAAAGGGAGGTGATTGTGCTAGTTGTAGGAGGGCCAACATCTACTTCCTTAGATTTTTCTTTTATGGAAGGGCATCCACTAGTTAAAATATTTGAGTAACGAGGGAAAGAAATAGTAGAAGACATGGTGATGGAGAATGTGAATATGAAAGTTTTATTGGGAGAGAGGGAGTTAGGGAAAGAAGTAGTAGAAGGCATGGTGATGGAAAATGTGAATATGAATGTTTTACTGGGAAAGAGGGAGTTGCATAAAAACTTTAAGGAAATTCGAAGAAGAAAGGTTTGTAAAACTAAAAGGTAAAAATAGTAAGAAAGGGAGAAGTATATAGGCGGCAGAATGTAAAATCATCATTACCTAAGTAATTGGCAAAAATATTTGCCGAATCACGGGACAACACATGTTTTGCTCATTAAATGCATGGATACGTGCATCCTTTCAAGTGTTAGAAACCGTTCATGAACTTTTCTGCCAAAAAAAGGTCTTATCTACCAAAAAAAGGTCTTATCTACTTCCTGGTAACATAAAGTTTAGTCATCAGAAAGTAGGGGGACAATCCGTCTGAGGTAAAACTGATAGATGTCAGGTGGATGCTCGTCGAGTTTACATATGAAAATGAAGACCTATAAGATATGAGTCAGCAAATAGCTGGACCGGTTACAAAAATATGACCGGTGCTGAGTGAGTTCCAAAGACGCTGGAACAGGGGGCGAAAGTCTGAAAGGGAGATATCGGTTAGAAAGGGAAGCATTCAATGAGTAGTTGTTACAAAGAATCTTTATATTTATAATCAATCGTTATGCAGCCATCAATAGGGGTTTTATTCATATTAAAGAAGAGCTTGATTGAGAGATCTTTTCTCACTTAATTGAGCTATAAATAGGAGAATTTATACTCATTGTGAACATGAAAAACATCTGTATGCAAAAAGTTAAAACTTGCTCCTATTCTTTAATCAATTTGTTTCTATTCTTAATTATTTTATATTTTTGGATCAAATTAATTCACGTGTCTATAAACTATGTTACAAATTCAATTGTACCATTTTACGAGTAAACAGTGCCACCAGTTAGACTAGTTTCTATATCTAGTACTCTTACGCTAGTTACTCAGTGGATGACTTTCCTTATTAGTTTGGTTACAGTTGTTTTAGTATTCCTGAGTATGCCTTGAAGATATTATGTATATCAAAGTTTCAATGTTCTGTATAAGCTCATGACTTAGTGGGTGTTTGGATTGACTTATTTTAAGTGCTCATTGGCTTTTAAGCACTTTTCTAGTTTTGTGGTGTTTGGAAATAATAAATACTCCCTTCGGTCCACAATAAGTGATTTTTTGGCTTTTTTATTGTGGTCCAAAATAAGTGATTTTTTCAGATTTCAAGAATGAATTAATTATTTTTTTCCTACATTTCCCTTGAAGTAAATAATGTTGTAGTATGTGTTAAGAGTATTTATGTGAAGAGATAGTAAAGGTTAATATGGTCAATTTTATTGCTAATTAATATTAAAAGGTAAATTTCTTAATATGTGTGAAAACAACCAATAATTACTTATTTTGGACCGGAGGGAGTAGTGCTTAAAAACATTTACTTTTAGGCATGAAAAGTACAAAAACAAGTCAAAAGATATTCGGAAGATAGATTTTGACCCATACCGTTATTTCATTCGCTTATTGATGTTGAATTCAGATGAGTTCGATTAGCGAATCTTGTTCTTTGTGGTCAACACAATCAAGTGAGCTATGCAGGTCGTGGTGGTTGTGGCGAACTGGCAGCGTGGTCCTATGTGGGCCACGCATTTCAAATGCTTCGATTTTCCCGGGCGATTTTCTGGAACTATGTTGTCCACGAGTTAGGATGATGTCATGACGTCATGCGTCATTAGGATGCATATACCTGCTGCATTGCTTTATTTTGCATGTGACCATGATTCAACATGCCGCTTAGGTTCCGGTTCCAGTAATGATGAGCCATTTTTAGTTCTGGTGCCAAGACCTTTATAAATAGAGGTATTTAGAGGCGATTTTGAAGTTTAAGTTTTCTGTTGTTTCGAAATCCCATATTTTTCTCTTGCTCTCTTTTTTCTACGAACTTCTCTTCTCTATTCTAGTTATTCATATTGTTCTTAATGTTTCCTTATTTGATACCTTCATTTCCTAGATCAAACTATGTCTAACATGCTATGGTGAGGGGAGTCATGTGCCCCATCGGAAGTGGTGTTTCCCCCTTATGAGGAGGGTTTTCCTGCCTCCGTTGAGGATGGAACCTTCCCGACGGTAGAGGAGATAATTCCTTGCAACCCTGATTCCAGATCTGATTTCACCAGACTACCCGAGGCTAACCCTGGGTCCTTTCGATCAGTTGTGATGGTGAAAAAGGCTAAGTTCAACCTTCCCAAGCATATTGAATTAATCCTGGTGGGTGGGATATGGTGTTGGTTCACCGTCCTAGTACTGCGCCTTCCACTCCTTCCCCATCCAAGTCGGATACACTCTCTCTCTCCTTCTGCTAGCGGAGTAATTCTGTCATTAATATGGCATTCCAGCTCAGTTCGCGTTTTACGTTTATAAACTTATAAGGATGCTTACCGAATTTGTCGAGCTTGCTTGGGTCAAACTGACACTTTGGCATTTAATAGATTTATTCGCCCCTACATTTTATATGGGACAATGTTGAATCTTCTCCACCGAAGAGACAAGTGATGGGTGGTGAAGATGGACGACAAAGACAACCACCAATTCTGGTTCAACTTCTTCCTTCTCAGAATCGAGAATGTGGTGGCCAACGTCAACGGTTTTCCTGAGGCTTGGAATTATGCTCATAACACTACTGGAAAATAAACATATGGCAACGCAAGAAAAACCATTGCGATATAGGAAAATCATTGCCATAGAAGTATGGCAATGTTTTTTCGATCGTCTCACTAGGCCACGTGGCCATAGCTCTATTGCAACGGTACTGCAACGGTTTAGAAAATCGTTGCCATATATCCATCTATCGCAACGGTTACTTATCATTCCACTGCGACGGGTATTTTTGTCAACTGGAACGATTATAACGCGTTGCAATAAATATTTGTGTAACGGTTATTTAATCTATCAACGGTTAAGTTAGGATATTAGAACGATATTTGGCCACTTGTGCAACGATTATTACATGTTGTTTATAGTAACAACAATCTAATAGGCTCTAACGCAACGATTTGCATTATCTATCGTAACGGTTTGTAGTACCTATTGCAACGGTTCCGGTTACCTATTGCAACGGTTACCTGTTATACTGCAACGATACATGGTTTATTGAGACAACTTTTTGTTACCTATAGCAACGACTCGGGTAAGCTATTGTAACGGTTTAATTGAAACAACAATATAGCCCCTGATTGTAAATAAATATTTACATTTTAAACACAATATTTTATATATATCACAAAATAAAACTAATCATAAACATTTATAATCCAAGTTGTAATATCCGTAAAAGAAAAATATTAGAACACATGTACATAAGTTTTATAATCCAAAAGTTAAGAACAAAGTACATAAGTTTTACCATCCAAAAGTTAAAGAAGTTTCAAAATGTTTGATAACAAAAGAATTCTAGAACATTTAGAGTTTCAGCAACAATCCAAAAATCTTCTTAAGCAAGATCTTCATTGCTTTCATCTTCCCTTTATTCATAATCTCCACCTACAAAAGAGGATAAATAAGATCATTATCTCTTAAAAATGCTAGTTAACAATTAAAGTACACATGATGTAACGACCCGACCGGTCGTTTTGCTTTAGCGGACCCCGTCCCTCTAAATGAAACTTCTCATAGCGACTTTTTATGATTTATAACTTGCGGGGACTGGTGGTCCAAGTTTTGGGGGTGTTTAGAGTGCTACAGGAACAATTGGTTCCTTAAGGTTTGCCTTTAAGGCTAGGTTTGACTTCGGTCAACATTTTGATTAAACCACCTCGGAATCGAGTTTCGTCGATTCTGGTAGCTTCGTGTGATGATTTTGGACCTGAGCGTATGTTCAGAATGGCTTTCTGATGACCCGGGAGCGTTTCGGCGCCCAATATTGAAATAAGAAGTTCCTTATGTTCCTATTGTGGTTTTGGACGTGTTTTTGTGTTATTGATGTTCGAACAGAATTCCGAGATCGGGAATAGTTCCATTATGTCATTTATGACTTGCCTGCAAAATTTGGTGTCA